>QRDG01001495.1:0-271400 GCA_012064385.1 Puccinellia tenuiflora | reverse complement strand
GGAGGCGTCTCTTGAGAATCAAACAGATGCTTCATGCACGCAGCTTTATCTGCTTGACCAGCGGGCTCATGCGTGTGCGGAGCAGTCGGCGGTTCATCAAGAGGAGACATTAATCCTCCGTCATCGCAGCGGTCATCATCGATGTAGCAGTCATCGAAGATGTCGTCTTTCTATGCCGTGGGCTCTTTAAGTTGTGGTGGTGCTGGTGCGATGGCCTTGACAGGGTTTTGCCCCAACCCCAACTTCACGACTGCAGGATCCGTCTTAAGTTCCTTGGTAACCGGGTCCTCCGTGAACCGAGCCTTGACAAAGTTTCTAGTCTGCTTGTTTTTAAATTTGTCGTAGGGGTTAGAGATGCCCTTAGCTGCCCACTCAGCGTCCTGCTTCTCCCATTTGGGCTCTGCCGCGAAGTAACCACCACTTTCGAGATGGTGGTGACCTACATTCTTCGAGTTCATCCACCTCCCCCATTCACTCATTTTCTGGGATGTAGGTAGTCCGAGCCTGCCCCGGAAAATCCTAAGGTCTTCTTCGTTGACCCGCTCCTTGTTCTAGATCTCCTCGGGACTTTTATTGTCTTCGATCAATTTTTTGACCGTAGATCTCCAACTGGACAAGGCCTTGCTCATCTTCAGGAGGGCAAAGTTGTTGACGGCATTGAGTTTTTTCATATCATGATTACCATCTTCATCGGACCTGTAGGCCGGCGGGAACTCATACCGTTCGTGCAGCCTCTTGATGAGGCGGAGGCGCAAACCCGCTTTATTAGCATCCCTTATGTTATCCTCATAGACCGGGACGACCTCTCGAAGGATGCATGCCACTTGGAGGCCATACCCTGCGGCGACCCCTCTAGGCTCTAGAGGCGCCCCACCGTCGGACACTTGGGTGATCGCTTGCCTCAAGGCCCATACCTTGTTCTTACTCCTCTCCTTCCTAGCCTTGTTGGCTTGGCTACCATCTGTGCGTTCTCCACCATCAGTGGTCGCGTCGCCATCCCCGGCGCCACTAGTAGTGGTATCGTTCCCATCCTTGGCGCCACTATTATTGGCGCCCTCGTCGTCATCCCCGGTGCCACTATTATTGGCGCCCTCGGCAACATCCCCGGTCGGCTCATCATAGTAGCTCCAGAAGTCCGCGTTCTTCTCTCTAGCTAGTTCTTCCACGCTTAACTGCCGAGAAGAAGCTCCGGCCTCATCGTTGTTAGCAATGTGTTCTGCGTGTGACAGCAAAATGGAACATGTTAGTTAAAAGAAAAAACAATACATATGCCGATGTTTTATCGAAATGTCGAATCATTTCCGTTCCGGCAAATTTCTGGCGGCACTCCTATTGCCAAAAATTAGCAAAGGTCATGCAGAATTTTTCACGGAAAAATTCGGCATGACCTTTGCTAATTTTTGGCCATAGGAGTGCCGGAAATTTGCCGAAACGGAAATGAATTGACATTTCGGCAAAACATCGGCACTCATATAAAATCCCTGCAAAGTTCACAACAAAAAACCGGCACACAACTCCGGCAAGATACATATAAACCAGCACACAACTCCGGCAAATTGACAACAAAACCGGCACACAACTCCGGCACACAAACATTCATCACATATATAAACCGGCACACAACTCCGGCAAATTGACAGCAAAACCGGCACACAACTCCGGCACACAAACATTCATCACATATAGCAAACATTCATTACACCCGCACACAACTCGGGATTTTGATCACCCAAGCCATCACCTTGCAGAAACTTGCCAAACAGCTACAAGCACCAAGCAGTAGCAGCACCACGCAGTAGCAACCTGCAGAAAGTAGCAGAATTTAATTTATTCATATGTCACCAAATTAAAGCAACGGCAGATTTTATTTTTTTCTGTGAAACAAACTATCTCTGAATTTTTTTTAAAATTTTACACAAGCAAGGTATATGTATTGTTGACATACTATAAAATTTTCAGCTTAATCAGTGTTGAATTGAATTGGTGAAAAATCTTAGAGCATTTCTGCCAGAAAATTTGAAAATTAAAATTTATTCGAAAGTTGATATTTTTTATTTCAAATATCACCAGCAACTAGCAACCACCAGCAGCATACAAGCAATTATTAATTTTGTATTTTGCATTCCATTTTTGATTTTGCATTGTGCTAAACCCTAACCCTATCCGTAACGCTATTTCATTTTTTATTTTTTATGTTTTATTTTGCATTTTGCATTTTGCTACACTAGCCCTAACCCTATTTCATTTTTAATTTTGCATTCCATCACCAGCAACTAGCAACCACCACCACCCCTACCTGCAGGCAAAAGCAGCAGCACCCCTCTAGTAGCAGCAGGTTTCAATTTTGTTTGGTGAACCAAACAAGCTCTGGAAAATTTGAAATTTTTACACGAGCAAGGTATAACTATTGTTGACCTACTGTAAAATTTTCAGCTTAATCAGAGTTGATTTCAATTGTTTAAAAAATTGTTGAGCAGTGCAGACAGAATTTTGTCAAAAAATTCAAATTTCATTTTCCATTTCATTTTTACTAAACCCTAACCATAACCCTAACCCTAACAGCAAGCAGTAGCATTAACATGTATATGCTAACCCTAACCCTAACTAAATTCTAAATTCTAACTAAATCTAAATTCTAAATTTTAAATCTAACTAAATATAAACAATACCTAAATTCTAAGTAAATCTAACTAAATTGTGAATTCTAACTAGATTCTAGCTAAAGCTAAATTCTAACTAAAGCTGAATTCTAACTAAAGCTAAATTCTAAATCTAAAACTAACTAAAGCTAAACTTGAGCAGGAGGAGGAGGACGCGCAACTCACCTCGTTGGGGAGGGGGCGGCTGATCACCTCGTCGGGGAGGGGACGACTCTGGGAAGGCACTAGCGGCAGACAGCGGCCGGCGGGGAGGAGGAGGCGGTGTCCGGGAGGGGGAGGCGGTGTCCGGGAGGGGAGGCGCGTGGTGGCTGGGAGGGGGAGGCGGTGGCCGGGAGGGGGAAGGCGGCAGATGGCGGTGTCCGGGAGGAGGAGGCGGTGGCCGGGAGAGGGAGGCGCGTGGTGGCTGTCGGCGATGGCGACGGCGAGCACGCGCGAAGGAGAAGGACTAGGATGGGGAACGGTTCGGCCCCGCACGCGTGAGATTTGGATCTAGGGCTACTTAGCCGTGGCACACGGTTGTTGACCTGCGGCACGGGTACGCAGAATAGCCGTGGCGCAGGGTTATTGTCCTGCGCCACGGGTAAGTTACCCATTGCGCAGGTCAGTGACCCTGCGCCACGGCTAACTCGTTTTTTATTGCATTTCATTTTTATTGCATTTTAATTTTCATTGCATGCATTTCAATTTTTCATTGCATTTCATTTTTCATTGAATTTCAATTTTTCATTGAATTTCATTTTTCATTGAATTTCAATTTTCATTGAATTTCAATTTTTCATTGCATTTCATTTTTCATTGAATTTGATCAATTTCCATTGCATTTCATTTTGACGTTTCATTTAAGACACACATTTCAATATTAGGATTACATATCATATTTCAATTTAATTTTAAGACACATATTTCAAATATAAAAAATACTTAATATTAAGATATCTAATATTCCGATGATATTAGGATTACAAATTCTAGGACATTAATTCCTAGGGTTACAAAATCGGGCGTCCTATTTCCCACCAGCTAGCTAGCCTTCACAATCTTTTTTCCCTTCTTGGTGGCGGTTGAATAATTTAGCCCCGGAACATCTCGACTTCTTCTTGCGAACGGAAGACCACCTGACTTGGGTAGTGTTGTCCTGCTTCTTCTTGTGGTGTACGTTTCTTCATCGTCGTCGTCATCATCTTCCATCTTCGGGTCGCCATACTAGTCGAAATCTTCCTCGTTGGCGACTCCATCCATTTCGATGATGCTCCTTTTTCCTCTTCTCACGAGAACACGGCTAGGCATTGTCGGGCCAGTTATGAAGAAGTATTGGTCAACTTGGCTAGCAAGTACCCATGGTTCAGTTTTCGCGATGACGCTCGCGGTAGCAGCAGACTTGGAGGCTTTGGGTATAGACATGGTTGTGAAATATCCATCTTCTTTTTTTGGACTGACGTTCTTAGCCCATCTGACACGGAACATCGGCACCTTGTCTGCAGAGTAGTCTAGCTCCCAGATCTCCTCGATCCTTCCGTAGTACCTTTCTTTGACGTCACCGGTGAAGGATTCCATCGTTACCCCTGAGTTCTGATATTCGCTATTCCTGTCTTTTTCCTCCGTATAGAACGTGTAACCGTTGATATCGTATGCCTGATATGACATCAGGTTGGGCGCGGGGCCCTGTGACAAGAGGAATATGAGTTTTCCTTCTACGGAAGTCTTTGACGGAGGATTATCTAGAAGGTGGCGTTTGAACCAACGCGTGAAGATGGCGTTGTGCTCTTTGATTATTTCGACATCCGTTCGATGCTGACCACGTTCACTGTACTTCTTCTCAATAAAGTTTTTGTGCTTTTCAAACCAAGGATCGACCACTTGTATGTGTTGTAGCGCTACAAAGTTTGCACTGTCAAAGTCGGCGCGTCGGCCAGAGTCGTCCACTTGTAGTTCCCTCCTGCCTGTTTTGTGACCTACTCCATCGAGCATGCCAATGTGCCGATTTCTGGGCAGACCAACAGGGTTCTCGACGTCTAGAAAATTCATGCAGAAAGAGACGCACTTTTCGGTGAGATAGCCCTGGACGATGCTTCCATCTAGACTTGCCCTGCTACAAACGTATCCTTTGATGACACCATTCATCCTTTCGAACGGCATCATGCCGTGCAGGAACATCTGCCCGAGCTGGATGATATCATCCACGACATGGATCAGCAAATGCACCATAACATCGAAGAATGCTGTAGGGAATTAAATCTCAAGCTCATTTAGTATCACAATGATCTCTTCCTGTAGCCTTACGGCTTTCTTCATGCTGATCGACTTTCGAGAGATGACGTCGAAAAAGTTGCATAGGTCAAATAGCGTTTGACGGACGTGTGGGTCCATTATCCCTCGGAGTGCAACTGGAAGAATCTGCGTCATCAGCACGTGACAGTCATGAGACTTCATCCCGCTGAACTTTTGTTTCGCTGCGTCCAGATATCTGCTTATCTTCCCTGCATAACCAGAAGGAAATTTCACTCCGAGAAGGCACTTGATAAATTGTTCGATCTCCTTCTGGCTTAGAGTGAAGCACGAAGGAGGGCAGTAATAGTCATTCTATTTCGTGTTTTTGCCCTTCCGACGACCTTCCGTCTCCTCCTCCTCGAACAGATCATTATCATCGTTAGGGCATCCTCCGTGGAGATCTTTCCTGATGCCCAATGATCTTAGGTCATTTCTTGCTTTCGGCCCATCTTTGTTCCTCTCCGACATGTTGAGAAGGGTGCCAAGCAGACTCTCGCACACATTCTTCGTGATATGCATGACATCAAGGCTGTGAGGTGTTTCGAGGATCTTCCAATATGGCAAGTCCTAGAAAACAGACCTTGTTTTCCATACCTTCAGCAGTGGTGGCGGAGACTTTTGCTTCTTCCCCGGCGGAGGGCACTCATCCTAGTTTGTCAACAGCATGTCGATTTCTTCGCCGCTCCTCTTACGTGGGGCTCTTCGGATCTCAACGGTACCATCGAACATCTCTTTACGTTTTCTCCACGGGTCATCCTTGCGAAGCCACCTTCTATATCCCGTGAACACAGTTTTTGAGGACCCGGGATCTTTCTCTAGCTACATATATGTTGTATCGTCCATGCACCTAACACATGCACAGTGTCCGTGGGCCACCTGGCCTGCTATATATCCGTAACCGAGATAGTCTTGTACCATCGTGATCAACGCGACTCTCATAGGGAAGTAATCTTCCGCGATGACGTCCCATGTGCTGACCCCTTCAGTCCATATCTTGTTTAGCTCATCTCTCAAGAGCTGCAGATACAGATTGATGTCGTTTCCTGGTTGTTTCGGCACTTGGATTAGCATGCTCATGTGAATGTACTTCCTCTTCATGCACAACCATGGGGGTAGGTTGTATATCCATACAAACACGGGCCACGTGCTATGTGTGCTGCTCTGGTTGCCAAACGGATTGAGCCCATCGGTGCTCACACCCAACCTGACGTTTCTTGGATCGTCCCCAAAAGTTGGGTATTCAACGTCTAATGCTTCCCACTACTTAGCATCTGAAGGGTGTCTCAGCATCTTATCCGCCTCTTCGTTTTCCGGCTTATTCCTTTTCGCGTGCCAGCGCATTAACTTTGCTTCCTTATTAGGGTCTGTGAAAAGCCGCTGCATACGAGGAATGATCGGAAGGTACCATACCACTTTCCGAGGAGCTTTCTTTTTCCCTTTCTTGTATCGAGCAGCGCCGCACACCGGACATGCAGTTTTCTCCGCGTCATTTTCCGGATAAATGAAGCAATCATTGATGCAAACGTGGTATTTGATGTGCGGTAAATCAAAAGGGCACACGATTTTTTTTTTGGCCTCTTCGATACTGCTAGGACACGTGTTGCCCTCAGGAAGACGATCGTGCCAAAATTTCAAGTTCTCGTCGAAGCTTGCGTCTGTCCATTTGTGTTTTGCCTTCATCTGCAGAGCCATGAGCGTTACTTTCAAGCGGGTATCCTCGGGCCCACATCCCGCATACAACGGAGGATTCGAGTCTATCTCCAGCTATGCCAGCTTAGCCTCTCTAGCAGCGTTACTCGACTTTCTGAGAAGCAATTCTTGAACATGAGGGTCCCGCATGACTGAAGTTTTCCATAAAACCTTTCCTGAGCAGATGCTCCTGCAATGTGCCAGAAAAGGGATCGAGCACGGTGCCGAGTTTGCATGTTCGACACGGACACTTTATCTCGGTGTCGTTGTTTTTAACCATCACGGTCGTCGCATATTTCAAATATCTAGCAACAATACTTTCGCTCATCATAATGACCATTGTCGTCCACGCTCTACATATAGAACAAATGAATTATATTAGAAACAAAATATTTCACAGAAAAAAATCGGCATGACCTTTGCTAATTTTTGGCCCCTGGGAGTGCCGGAAAATTCGTCGAAATGGAAATGAATCTACATTTCGGCGAAAACATCGGCAACTAATCATTTCGATCATGGCATACACATATGCAAACAAACACTGGGGCATCACAACCTTCTTCATCATGTAGATTCATCACATATAACCACACACACATCTCACATGCAACCAATTCTCATCCATCACACATGCATACAACCACACACATATCACAACCCTTCGCATCCATCACATACAACCACACACATCACAACCTTCTCATCCATCACATACACTCACCTTCTAACGAAGACGTCGAAAGAGAGAGCCCCGGAGGAGGAAGATCGAGCACGAGGTGTGGGAGTAGTATATGAAGAAAATAAGTAGATTTATGTGGAAAAATATGTGAAGAGAGAGAAGAAAATGAGGTGGGGAGGAGGAAGGGGCGATCAGATCTGAAAATGAGGTGGGGAGGAGGAAGAGGAGAGGAGAAAAGGGGGTGCAGCCAAAAAGTTAAAGTGCAGCCGGTCTTAGCCGTGGCGCACGGAGGAGGGCTGCACCACCACTATATATTAGCCGTGGCGCAACCTCATGCCCTGCGCCACGGCTATGTGGGGTAAAATTCGCGCCAAAATGGTGCAGCTGGGACCCACACTTACCCGTGGCGCACCGAAGTGTGGTGCGCCACGGCTATGTGGGGTAATATTGGTGCCAAAAAGGTGCACCGGGTCCCACACTTAGCCGTGGCGCATTCCTCATACCCTGCGCCACGGATATTTTGGTACCCGTGCCGCACATATTTCCGGTGCGCCACTCCTAAGTGCGCACAGGCCGGCCGGCCCGGACCAGCTTAGCCGTGGCGCAGGACCCAAAGAGGTGCGCCACGGGTAAGTTGATGTGTGTGGCGCAGTACGATATGGTGCGCCACGTATACTTAGCCATGGCGCACTACTTTTCTTGTGCGCCACGGCTACTTCGCTTACCTATAAGCCTTTTCCTGCTAGTGAACAGGGGTGAGTTGCTTCACTCGATCAGGTCCATCGGCATGCCGACCAACTCTAAGAGGCAAGCATGATTTATGGGTATCTTTTCCTACGGAAGTGTGACCTGATGGATAGCGAGGCAAGCTGGCAGGTTGGCTGTCAAACCTTTGTAATGGCTAGAAGAAATTGTCCGTGGATCGGCAGATTAGTGGTCTCATACCCCATTGATGGTGGATATTAATAAGTTGGGTGGTGCCCCAAGCGAAGGCGGAATTATAGCTAGTAGCAGTTTTTCCTCGTATAACGAACCGAGGTTTATCGAACCAGTAGGACTTTGAAATCAACAACGAGGTGAATCTTGAAGATCTCTGGTGCTTAACCTTCAACATATGTGGACCTGCACACACTCAACCAAAATACTTTGCCCCCAACGGCGGAAAGGTTGTCAATCTTTCCGGTCTCGCAGAAAACAAAGCGGTTAATTATATGATGAAATAGATAAAATCTGAAAAGTGACCAGAGGAATAATGGTGATTAAAAGCAAGTAAATGAGGTTGTAAACAACGTAAAAAGATGGACCGGGGGCCATGGGTTCACTAGTGGAGTCTCTCAAGTAAATAAAATATGCATGTGATGGGTGAACGAATTACAGCTAGGCAATTGACAAGATCATGACACAAACTCAATTTAGCTATGACAAAAAGGGCATGATAATATTTATGGAGGCATCACGACAAGGAACAAAGACCGTTGAGTCCAACTGCGTCTTTGTCTAAAAAGTCCACCGTGGGGTCGCTATCCAGCCTGTCACCCAACTGTATTAAGTTGCAAGCAACAGACAATTGCATTAGGTAAAGTGCATGAAGTAAGCAATACTAATATCAAAAGAGACATTACCACCGATGTTTTACCCTTAGTAGCAACAGCACACCCTCGCCCTTAGACGTTTCTGTCACTCGTGCCCAGGAACAAAAGGGGGCATGAACCCACTATCTAGCATAAATACCCTCTCTTGGAGATACACACAATCACTTGGCCAAAGTAACTACGCACATCGGAGAGCATGCAAGAACATAAATTACTCATATAAGAATCATACACAATCTGAACATAACTTCATAATCCATCGGATCCCATCAAACACATCACATAGCATTATAATAATCGATCTTGATCATGTTAGGCAGCTCACAAGATCATAAGACATGAAGCTCAAGAGAGAGAGACTACCAACTATCTACTGCCATGGATCCGTAGTCCAAGGTGAGACTACTCACAAATCATCCCGGAGAAAGGCATGGCGATGAAGAGCCCTCCGGGATCGATCTCCCCTCTGGTAGAGTGCCGAGATTAGCTTCAGATTGGACCCCGAACTAGGGTGTTCGGTTACGGTGCGTCGGGGTCGAGTTTCTGGAAAATAATGGACGCCTCGACGTTTTTAGGTTGAATGTAAATTTATAGGCGTCGAAGGGGTCCGAGGAGGTGCCCCACGGGCAGGGGCGGGTCCCACCCGCGGGTCCCCCCAGGCCGCGGCAGGAGCCCGTGTGTGCCCTGTGGGTCGCCTCCGAGGCTGCCCTTCGGACTCCGTCTTCGTCTTGGCAAATAAAAAACCCTCAAAAATTTCCAGCGCGTTCCGAGAATATTTTCAGAAGTAAATTTCTAAAACAAAAAGACAGCAAAAATAGGGAACTGGAACATCTTGTCAATAGGTTAGTCTGACAAAATGCATAAAAATGATATAAATGACGGTAAAAACATGTGACAATATCACAAAACTAGCATGGATCACTCAAAAATTATAGATACGTCGAAGATGTATCACCCATCTAGTTACGGGGGGATTTCTATTCTCCAATATGCCGATGATACTATCCTGTTTATGGACTGTCGTGGTGGTGCACGGCAGATGCCTAGGGTAGGCTTGAGTTTAGGGGCCGATGGACGCTAGAGTATTCGGGGAGGGATTATGTGCCGAAGAGCACACACAGTTAAAAAGACGAACACAAAGATTTACCCTGCTTCGGGGCTCTCGCGAGAGATAAAACCCCTACTGCAGCATCTATCCTATTTGTTGTATTCTAATCTCTAGATACGTGATCTGTACAAGAGCTCCTCGAGCTGTATGTGAGAGCAGAGCGGTGCTTAGACTAGCAAAGAAAGAAAGTGAGACTGAGCTCACGGGGGAAAATGTGCCTAAGGGGCTGCCTGCGTGCCTCTCCCCGTCTCCTCCCCCTGGTGCTCTTTAAATAGAGAGCCCAGGGGACAAGCAGGGGACAAAGAGACACATAACACTATTCTGGGTACACTATTGATGACATGACTACTGGGGTCTAATCGGTACTGTGCACGCGTCCTGCGCACACTGTAGCCACGTTGCCTGCGTCCTTGGTCTTCGTTAGCGTGTCCTTCGCTCTTATCCTCTGGAGCAGTTGGCACTGATATTTGTACATGCCGGCGTAGCACACCGGTCTTGGAGCCATCCTGGATGCCGACCTGCTGCTTGACTCGGAGCGAGGGATCGATCTGGCGATTGATGCTGGCCTGGGAATGATTCGGCAGGTGTGTGATGCTGGCATGCATTGATTCGGCAGAAGGACTAGTCATTGATGCCGGCCTGATGACGATTCGGTCGGGGAGCGAGCGAGCGGTGCCGGCCTGGAGTTGACTCGGCTGGGAAGCGATCAATGTCGGGGAGCTGGCGATCGATCGATCCGGCCTGTGTCCATCCGGTCGATGGAATCGTGGAAGCCGGCCTCCTAGCGATCGAGTCTGGCTTCATTCGGTCAACAGCAACAGCCCATCCGAGTGACGATTCCGGCCCAGCCGGGTGCTGGAAGTTCGGCCCAGCCGGGTGCTGGCGACCGGCCCAGCCGAGTAAGGGGCATCTCGGCCCAGCCGGATGAATGGAGGCCGGCAGAGGAGATTTCGGCCCACCCGGGTCAGCTAGTGCTGGCAGGCCGGGCAAAAAGAGAATCGGCCCATCCGGGTTTTGTGATGTCGGCAGGTCGGCCTGGCCGTGCCAGACTCGGCTCAGGCTGGCATTTTTGGCTTTTTCTTTATTGCCTGCCCATTTACTGCTATTTCCTCCCTCCAGTCGCACTAATAAACCTCCAACTCAGGGTACCCGGGGTTATATCCCCGACAGTAGTCCCCGAGGCTGCGGGGGACTCGTCGAGTCGCGCGCAGACTTACAAAAATAAATATCCAACACCAAAATCTCCATGAAAGAAATATCTTACCAACATGGGCATCATTATAAGCCGGTCGTCTAGCCATGCCCTCTAGACAAAACACGTCATCCGGTTGACCGAGCTCATGCCCTCTAGAAATATCTTACCAACATGTCCTAAAGATCCATTCCCGTTGCCTCGGATTGATCAGGTGATCGATTCCACGGCCGGGTGTGAACTGTTATCATTTGTAGACGCGTATTCTGGTTTCCACCAGATACCACTGAACCCGGTTGATCAAATAAAGACTGCCTTTATTACCCCGTACGGGGCTTATTGCTATCGTGTTATGTGCTTTGGTTTGAGAAATGCCGATGCAACTTATCAGAGATGCATGCAGAAATGTTTGCATGATCAAATCGGCAAAAATGTGCAGGTGTATGTCGACGACATAGTCATCAAAACTAAGGAAAAACATACCTTGTTGGATGATCTCAAAGAGACATTCGCAAACCTGTGAAAATTCCGGTTAAAGCTTAACCAGGATAAATGTACATTCGGTGTGCCGGCAGACAAGTTACTCGGTTTCCTCGTGTCGAGCCGAGGTATCGAGGCTAATCCGACAAAGATCCATGCAATAGAGAGCATGAAATTGCCGAGGTGTCTCAGGGATGTGCAGAGATTCACTGGTTGCCTGGCCTCCTTGAGTCGGTTTGTTGGTCGGTTGGGGGAAAAAGCCTTGCCTTTATACCAACTGATGAACAAAACCGATAGATTGATGACGGGATTGATGAGAGTGTTCTTCTCCCTCAACAACGCCAACAAGTACTCTTGATACCATGAAAGGAAGATAATATATTAGGGATAGGTTGAGCCTCCAAGTGCAGAGTATGTAGAAGTGGTAGTTTTTTCCCAAGAAGGTGACTCGAGGGTTTAATATCGAACTCTCAGGGAATCAGTGGTGTGGGTTTTATCTTCTTGTCCTTCTCTAGATTTCCTGCAAACAAAATAGATTGCTTTGTGCCCTCAACCTCACCAAGTGGTTGTCAAGCACAAGGTGTGAGAATGATATTAAGATGATAATGAATGCAAAACAGTAAATAAATATGCAATGGTGGTAAATAAGTATGCAAGGATGATAGTAATGACGATGGATGGTATTTTGGGGGTTTTTATATGTGAATAAAAGAAGTAAAAGTGTTTTTGTATTTTCTGATTTTAAAATGGCTGAATGTAAAAGATGCTTAAAAGTGGTTGGAAAAGTGTTTCTTATGATTAAAAATGGACCGGGGTTCATGGTTTCACACATGCACTCTCTCTTTAATATAGTGTGGCAAATGAGTAGACATAGATTTAACATATGAGATTGCAAACAAGGTTAATGGCATGTTACTAATTATATGGGCATCACGTCCTAACATAGAGACCTTTTGATTATTAGTCTCACTTATACTCCACCAAGATGTGAACTAAATCATGCACCTTAGTAATTAAGATAACATCAGAGTATAGCTTTAAGATTAATGACATGAAGTGAAAATAAACACATGATGGATCTAGTCTTAGGTAGAGGCATGTCACTCCTCCGACCCTACAACATGGTATTTTGGTTTATCCCTAGTGAGGTAACAAAGTAAGGTAAACACCCAATGGATCATGATATTAAGTTGTCAGCTTATCACTTCACCACCCCCGTTACTCCAACTAATGCACACGTTCCCCCACACACGCTCTCATAAATATGCTTGGTTATAACAAGGATACAAGAACGGGGTACATAATATGCATCTACTTTCATAACTGAAATATAACATTGCAATCTCAACATATATTAACTCATAGAAAGATCCACCACAATGGTAATACAACGGTGACCGTAATCATGTTCAGCAGCTCATACAGTGCTAATTAGTGAAGCTCAAGAGAGAGAGAGAGATACATATGCTACTGCCACAAACCCATAGTCCAGAGGTGGACTACTCCCTCTTCATCATGGAGACAGTGGAGATGTCGATGGAGAAGAAGGAGACCTCTCCGGCAGGGTTCCGCCAGAGTTTTCCCCCTCCAATCTGCAGCCTCCTGGTCTTTGTTTCTTGTTTCTCTTGTGTGGCGGCTCTCCCTTCGGAGAACGTCGGGGGCCTCTTTATATAGGCGTTTTTAGGTCACGAGGAAGCTTCTGGGCGAAGGATCGACGCAAACGGGGCCACGAGGGCCAATTGGGATTGGCCCACACGGCTACAGTACCTGGCCACGTGGGACCCCCCTTTTGGTCTTCCGGCCTCCGTTCGTTGACTTCTTTCGCTCCTAAATCTTCTCCTTCCAAAATAATGACCCCCGTAAATTTATAGCTCATTATGACGTCGTTAAGGTCCTGAAACAAATAAAGAAAGAAATAGGGGTTTTCTGCCTACGCAGGATTAATTCCATAAAAAGGGGAAATCATTATTAATTACCAAAAATCATTAAATAACAGTAATATACCCCTTATATGATGCAAATATGAATGGAATATAAGTATTATAGTGCAAAGTTCATGTATGCATTTTAGATGCATCAACATCCCCAAGCTTAACTCATGCTCGTCCTCGAGTATGAAAGTGATAAAACTAACATGAACTTTGCAATATAATCACAACATGGATATAAAAGACGATTGCTACTGCTACATAAAGTCAAATGATTAATTATTTCAAAGAAGTAGCAATATGCAAACAGTTTATAAAGTGATATCAAGTATTCAATGCAAGGATGTTCAATGATAGTTCACAAAGTGCAACATAAAAGATAGTACTATGGACATTCTTATTTTTGCATACTTGTGGTCCATAGAGTGTAGAAAATCTGAATATAAAAGGTGGACACTTTGGAAATGATATATAAATAAGTAGAGGTAAAGCATGCATAAGTTTCATCTATCCTCCAAACTATTCTTCTTAAGTTATTGAATGCAATGGTAATACTTGGTGTCAAGCTCTCATTCCCCTATCATAGCATCTTGAATGATTAAAGTTGAATGTGAAAGCGAATATGAGTAGTGGCCTTGATAAAGTAAAGGTTAGATGTCTCATGCCCCTTGAATACAAGTGCCTACACCATGATTACTCAACTTGGGAAACAAAGCAAGTTTAAGTTATCTATCATTGTAAGTAATAACGGTATCATCAAGAGTCTCAACTGGGGTACCTCTTGTCCCATGATATGGATCAAGTCCATATCAAAACAACAAGACAAACAAACATATTGAACAATCTCAACACCCTCTTTATTTACCACTTGATATAGCTTTTTATTGTAGGGTGTATCACAGAGGGTTCAAAATAGCATGTAAGTAAATTTCCACCATGAATGATGCATGGCTTAGATTAGCGGCCCAGGTTTCTCTCTAACCATTTATACAAACTCATTTAAACTTAACTCTATTTCCCCATTTATTTCGTCATGATAGGCATCCATAGACAAAAGTACATGATATCAACTAAAGAAATGATGAAACATGTTGAAAGCTTTGCATGTGATAGCACATATGGGCTAACTCCCAACCTTAAACATTTATCAAGCCACTATCTTCATAATATTAATCACAATGGTTCATCTTTTTGAATGCAATAAAAGTAAAGTGTGCATCAAGTTCGCGAGAGCTTTTTAACCAACTTTTACCATTACAATAAATAACATCATCATTTTCATTTAGAGGCATAGATAACACAAATAACATGATAAACATACTTGGAATAGCATAAAGCTAATAGGTAGATATTGTGGACTCACTGGAAAAACTTGGGCTGAAGGTGTTGGAAACAAGTTTTTACTTGTTGAAATTTTTGGGCTAGCAAAAGGGAGAAAGATGACCATCTAGATGCATGCATGAGTGTCCATAGAACTAACTAATTCATGTCAAGCAAAGTGAAATAACATACATCATCAAAACATGAATAAAAGATAGCTCACGATAAAGCATTTGCAAATTATTACTCAGAACGAAACTCATGAATCATGCAACTATATGTGTCATTAAAAATCAACTTAGACATCCCTTTTCCCAATACAATAAAAGCATGCAAGATATTTCAACCCAAATTTCTAGTAGCATTCTCATATATAAAAGATAGTGTGGTGGTCTCACAAAATAAAAATCAAAGCAAAACAAACTAAAAGACGCTCCAAGTTTATGCGATAAAGTGCAATGATAGAAAAACAGAAGTTAGACGTGTGCAAACTGAGAGTGTTTTGGTTCAGTGGGGATGTTCACATCCCCAAGCTTATGGTTTTCACCATCCTTGGATAACTCATGGTGCATCTCCTCCAATCCCTGTGAAAAAACTTCAAAACACAATTTCTCCCATCTCTTTTCTGTGGGGTGATATTAGTAGAGATAAATAAACAAGTTTATTTGCTGCATATAATCCATGGACTAAAATTCATATGAATGATCAGAGAGTGTATAATGTTGTATGCCTACTCATAAACTCAATTGGATCAACTCAATAGTTCAAACTATGCATAAAACAATATGGGACAGAATCTGTCCAGAAAAACATCAGCAGCAAAACGTATTTTTCTGTCCTACTTAAACTTGTCGAAAAAATCTGAAAAAATTCAGCCATACATAGGATGAAAAGTTTCAGTTACAGTAAACATCTCAGCTCATTTGGAGATACAGAATAGGAATGAAAAATCAAACCGTGCACAGACTCTGTGCAGGAATAAAATCTCCGAATAGGTATAGCAACTTTTTCAACCAAAATGGGTAAAACTTGGCACTTTATTAAAAATTCCAGAAACTAAACTAAGAAAACAATCTCTTGTTACAGCAAGAGGACTCAAAGAAAATCCAAACAACCGGGTTGCCTCCCGTAGAGCGCTTTCTTTATAGCCATATAGCTAGGCTTACTTACTTGTTTTACCGAAGATGAAGCTCATGAGGGAGCTTAAAAGTTGTGCCCTTCATCCTTGGGAAGTGTTCCATGCATTTCTTGTGTGGAAACTAAAACTTCACATTCCCTTCCTTTGAATCGATGATAGCCCCTGTGGTACAAAGAAAAGGTCTTCCCAAAATAATAGGACTAGAGGTTTTATTCTCCATATCCATGATTAGAAAATCCACAGGTACAAAAGTCATATGTAACTCTACCAAAACATCACTTACTTTAACTAGAGCATGTTTAATGGTATTATCAGCAAGTTCAAGTCCAATAGAGCATTTTTCAAGATTCTTTAATTCAAGTGATTCATATAATTCTTTAGATAAAACTGAGACACTAGATCCTAGATCAAGTATGGCATGGTGTGTCTCTTTTCCAATAGTTACTAGCACCTTGGGGATCCAAGCATCCCCAAGCTTAGGTGGTATCATGGCTTCTTGATTGTATCTAGCAATTTTCTCTTTCAAGACATGATTAGCAATATAGGAACCAAAACCAGATTTGTTAACATCAATAGAAGGATCACTTGCAAATTTTTGTAAGATAGATATTAATTCATGCAAGCTACTATTCTTAAGATCAAGCATAGAATCATTAACTTCACGAAGCATCTTAACTTCTTCAACTTTTCTTTCATCATATTCAGTTTCATTAGCTTCTTCTTTTAAAGCCATAAGATGAGACATAAAAGGCAACAGATATTCAGGATAGTTTAGCAATTCATTCATAGTTTCTTCCAAAGTAAGAGGAATATTTTCAGCAATATTAACAGAATTTAATCCAACCACAGGTGGAGCTTGTGGTTTTCCAGCAGACATACTCAATAAAGTGGCTTGATTATCAGCAAGTTTTGAAAGGGCTTTGTCTAGTCCTGCAGCTTGGAGTTGTAAGTTTTTAATATCAGAACTAATAGATGCAACAGACTTATTCAACTCTTGTATCATGGTATTATGACTAGCAACTTGTTCCATAAGAATTTTATTAGTCTCAAAATTATCATTACTTGATGACACAGGTTTCCATTTATCATTAGCATTAGGATATGGAACAAAAGGACAATTGTTGGGAACATAAGGAGGTTTATTATAAGAATTATAATTGTTGTTACCATACCCATTGTTTCCATAATTCCTAATGAAGTTGACATCAATATTTTCAGAATTATCACCAACTAGTTCTTGCAAAGGAATATTTTCAACACTAGGTTTATTAAGCAAAGCAAGAATAGTATCCATCTTAGATGACAAATCATGAGTTTCTTCTATGGAGTTTACTTTCTTAGATGAACTAGGTGCTCTATCAGTATGCCATTGACTATAGTTTTGCAAAATGCTTTCCAATATATTCTTAGCTTCTACTATAGTTTTTCCCATAAAAGCACCTCCAGCAACAGAATCGAGTATATTTCTAGACATGTAATTCAGACCATTATAAAAAGAGTGTAGTATGGTCCATTCATTAACTCCATGTGATGGGCAAGTTCTAAGCATAAGTTTTATCCTATCCCAAGCCATAGCAACATGTTCATTTTCATTTTGCCTAAAAGATAGAATATTGTTTCTATTTTGCAAAATTTTAACAGTAGGATAATATTTCTTAATGAAAGCTTCTCTCAAATCATTCCAAGTTTTAATGCTATCAGTAGGTAAAGAATGCAGCCACTCCTTAGCTTTTCCTCTAAGTGAGAAAGGAAATAATTTCAGTTTTAGAATATCACTTTCAACATTCTTAAATTTTTGCATGTCACAGATTTCAACAAAATCATGAAGATGCATAGAGGCATCCTCCATAGCACTATCACCAAATTGCTCCCTAGTTATCAAGTTCAATAAACTAGGACTTACTTCATAGCTATCAGCTTGTATCTCAGGTATGGTAATAGGTTTAGCAATAAATTGATCATTTGGAGTATTTGTGTAGTCACAGAACTTAGTCCTATCACCCATTTTAGCAGTTTTTTATGTGTTTTTGAATTTTTAATGCAAAACTGAAAATAAAATGACACTAAAACAATGCAAACCGAATTAACTAATGCAAAACTGAAAATAAAATATGCAAACCAAAATCTAAATATGATATGCAAGACAAAAACAAAACAAAATAAAATGCTTGAAGGTAAAGATGGACAAGATGATGCTCACGTAGGTGCAACCTCCCCAAGCTTAGGTGTTAGCACAAGTTGGTGATGAAATTGACTTTGTTGTGATATCCTTGGACAAACCCTTCCAGCTATGACTCCTCGGCAACGGCGCCAGAAAAACCTTTGATGACGGGATTGATGAGAGTGTTCTTCTCCCTCAACAACGCCAACAAGTACTCTTGATACCCTGAAAGGAAGATAATATATTAGGGATAGGTTGAGCCTCCAAGTGCAGAGTATGTAGAAGTGGTAGTTTTTCCCCAAGAAGGTGACTCGAGGGTTTAATATCGAACTCTCGGGGAATCAGTAGTGTGGGTTTTATCTTCTTGTCCTTCTCTAGATTTCCTGCAAACAAAATAGATTGCTTTGTGCCCTCAACCTCATCAAGTGGTTGTCAAGCACAAGGTGTGAGAATGATATTAAGATGATAATGAATGCAAAACAGTAAATAAATATGCAATGGTGGTAAATAAGTATGCAAGGATGATAGTAATGACGATGGATGGTATTTTTGGGGTTTTTATATGTGAATGCAAGAAGTAAAAGTGTTTTTGTATTTTCTGATTTTAAAATGGCTGAATGTAAAAGATGCTTAAAAGTGGTTGGAAAAGTGTTTCTTATGATTAAAAATGGACCGGGGTTCATGGTTTCACACATCCACTCTCTCTTTAATATAGTGTGGCAAATGAGTAGACATAGATTTAACATATGAGATTGCAAACAAGGTTAATGACATGTTACTAATTATATGAGCATCACGTCCTAACATAGAGACCTTTTGATTATTAGTCTCACTTATACTCCACCAAGATGTGAGCTAAATCATGCACCTTAGTAATTAAGATAACATCAGAGTATAGCTTTAAGATTAGGGTCATTTAACAGATTGCCACTAGAGGCTTGGTAGTACTCAGTTTTGCCACTAGTTTCAAATGGCTTACAGTTTTGCCACTACTTCAGTCTTACAGGTGGGACCGGGCAAACGGCCAGTCTGAAGCGGATTCCGTCTGTTAGGCGTTAGTGGACTTGGTCCGCGTCTTACAGGTGGGACCAGTTTACTTCTTACAGGTGGGACCGGGCAAGGCGCTAGTGGACTTGGTCCGCATTTTACAGGTGGGACCAGGTAACTTCTTACATGTGGGACCGGCGACGGCGCGAAATAACGGCCACCACCTGACCTAACCGTGCACGACACCTGCTCTCGAACGGCCACCTGCGCCGCCGCCACCACCTGCGCCGCCGCCGCCACCTCCGCGGCCGCCACCTGCGCCGCCGCGTCCGTCCCGCGTATAGAGCCAACACCTCCACCGCAACGTGCTCCAGCGTGCCGTGCTCCGCCGTCACCTGCTCCACTGCCACCAGCTTGTCCCGCTGCGCCCACCAGCTGCTCGACCCGCGGCGAGGCTCCTTCCGTGCGCCCGGCGGGAGCGATGGGGTTGGCGAGGCAGAGGAAGTAAGAGGGTGAACTCCAGGGCGAAATGGCGAGCGGATGCGACCGTGGAGTAGCTGGCGAGGCAATCGTCGGGCCGGACACCCGCCGCATCCACGACTGGGTTCCCGAGGGGTAAGTTGGAGCTCACCTCTGCATTTGAACATTCGATTAGACATGAGACGCACTCGGTTTATGTTGATTTTGCAATTGGCGTGCTGAATTCGCATTTCGTGGTGTGCTGAATTCGTCTCTATTTTTCTGGTTAGGATGGAATTGCGGTTTGCTTTCTTGCTGAATATTAGAAGGGACCGGTACGTCGTCGATGCAGAGAATAACAAGAAATTCACGGGAGGTTTCGATTATCCTTTGCCAGTGGATTGCAATTGGAGTTTTAGACAATTTGGGGAGGTAATTTGCAGTCCATATCCTTGGGGTTTGCATGATGAAGTGGAATTCAAATACTACGATGGGGGAAACAGATGGGTGGTAGTTACAAATGATGAAGAACTCGCTACCATGTTTGCTAAGCATAAGGAGAAGGAGAAATTTCATGTGAGACTGCAAAATGATGTGGTTGTGCCGGCAATTGGACCTAGTATGGCGGATGCATCTTCTCGGGCTGCATCATGTCGTGGTGCTCGCAGTTCTAGCCAGAGAAGTTCAGGTAGTGCACGAGGACGTGGTGCCTCGAGCGGCGTGGGCAGCAGCAGCAGAAGAAGGGTCCCCGTTGAAGTGGAGGAGCCTTCTAGTTATGCGGATGAAGAAGAGAGGCTATATCCTGATGTTCTTCGGAATTTACGACGAGCATCTCGGGCTGGAAACAATGAGGCTGACGCGGTGGTTGTAGACGAAGACAACGAAGCTTTGAGTGATGTCGAAGACGATGTTCCACCTGTTGAATCGGACCGTGAGAACCCATTGATGGAACAAGGTTCCATTTATTCATCAATGAATGAGTGTAGAAATGCACTTGTGACGTACTGCATCAAGGCAGAACGCTATTTCAAAGTTGACAAGAGCGATAAAGTTCGTTACAGAGTGCATTGTCCGACTAAGGGTTGTCAATGGAGGATGCATGCATCTAAAATGCGAAAGAGCACAAATATTCAGGTGAAGGTGAACCCATTTAGCCACACGTGCAAGGAATCAACACTTAGGAAGGAAACAATCAGTAGAGCCAAGTCAAGATGGGTGGCTGAAGAAGTAAAGAAGTGGGTGACAGAAGACAATCAAATTGGTACAAAGGAATTGATGAAGAAAATCAAAGAGAAGTTCAAGATTGATTTACCATACATGAGGGTGTTCAATGGTAGAAATCAAGCTTTGGATTCTATTTACGGTGACTGGCAGGAAAGTTTTGAATTATTGTATTCATTCAAAGCTGAAGTGGAGAGGACCAGCCCAGGTAGTATTGTAGAAATTGACCACCACACGGTGGAGTACAAAATAAAGGGAGTGACAAGGACCAAGGAATGCTTTAGGAGGGTTTTTGTCTGCTTTGAGGCTTGTCGCCAGGGTTTTTTGGTAGGCTGCATGCCGTATTTGGCTGTTGATGCTACTTTTCTGATAGGGAGGTTTAAAGGATAGTTAGTGACAGCTTGTGCAGTTGATGCACATAATTTTGTATTTCCAGTTGCGTATGGTGTGCTGGAGACAGAGTCTGAGGAGAGCTGGACTTGGTTTTTCCAGAATCTGCACCTGGCTATTGGACATCCCAATGGGTTGGTAATTCATACAGATGCCTGCAAGGGTTTAGAAGTGGCCGTGGACAATGTGTTCCCTGGAGTAGAGCATAGGGAGTGCATGCGTCATCTTGCTGCAAATTTTGCGAAGAAATTTAAAGGAAAAGTGTATATCGACAATTTATGGCCAGCAGCTTTGACTTGCAGTGTCAAGAAGCACAACTATCACATGAGGTAGTTATACAAGAATGAGAAAGTGAAGGAATACTTGGAAACACACCACTCCAAGTTATGGGCCAGAAGCCAATTCAGTGAACTGAGCAAAGTTGACTATGTGCACAATAATATTGCAGAGTCTTTCAACTCAACCATCCGAAAACTAAAGGGTCTCTATATGGTGGATTTGCTGGACAAGATAAGAATAGAGTACATGGAAAAGTTTCATTTCCGTGCAAATATAGCCGCGGCAAAATTCATGGGCCACATTGTCATCCCTGCCGTGTTGAATGAATTGAAGCAAAAAACTGAAGGCTCCAACTGATGGTTCACAACATTCTGTGATTGTGAGTTCGGCCAGGTATGTCAATCTTGCCAACACTAGTACATTTATCACTTGAAAATTTTCTCACTGCCCTTTTTGTCTTGTACAGCTCTGTGGTTGCTTCAAAGAAGACTGCCAAAAGGAGAAGAGAAGAAGCAATGACCACAAGGATCACAAGGAGCACAGTGGCAAGAAGCATAAGAATCACAAGGAGCATAGCGGCAAAGAAGCCTCGACGCGGTGTAGATTGAGTTGGAACCAAGAATAATTTATGAAACATTATGAATGATGTTGTATTATGTTGAATGACCAATGGTACAACTATGTTTGGATGATTTTTTTTTGAACTGATGTTTGGATGATTTTAATAGAAAATCATATGTTTCCTTCTGTCATATGGTTGAACCATGTCTCGCAGACCAACCTATCCGAGCGCAGAAACCATCGCTGTTCTGATTGGTTGTCTCGCGGACCAACCAATCAGAGCGCAGAACGAGCGTCTCGCGGATCGCTGTGGCTGACCCGAGCGCACCCGTCCGATGCAAAGAGTAGCCAATCAGGAAGCAGAACCAGCGTCGCGCGGATCGCGCATGCCTGCCCCCACATCTGACGGGTGGTGTCTGGCGCTTGGTAGGATCCGACGGCGGACGTTCGACGCTAGGGTTTGGAGCATTCCTGCGGGGTTTTGAGCCAGTCAACGGGGTTATTAGGGTTTGACCAGATTTCAAAAAATCATAACTAAATTACAAAAAATCGAAAAAATACAAACTCAACGGGGTTCGTCCATTTAGGAGACCTAGTTACCATAAAAAAATATAAACTCGGTATAGGGGCGTTTTTTTGAAAAATCACTTTTTGAAGTGATCTGTCGAAATCAAGTTCAAATGTTTTAAAAAAATTCAAAAAAAATCAAAATGTTGAAATTCTTACGCACATAGCCGTCATATGTGACAAGGTTATGAGAAAAAAATATAAACTTGGTGTAGGTCATTTTCATGAAAAAATGCTTCACACAAATGAGCTATCACCTATGAACATGTTCAGAGTTCGTAGAATAGGGAGAGAGGGTTTAGGGTTTGAAAACAATCAAAATAATTAAAAAAATCAGAAAAATCTCCAAAGCTTCATTTTGTAGTAAATAAGAAGGATCCAGGCTTAGTTTTTCATTTTCATGTTTTAAACTTGTTTAAATGTTGGTCAACCCTACGGTTTGACCCAAATTCAAATATTCATAGGATATTCAAAAAACATCAAAAAAATGCAAACTCTGCACACATAGTCTTCTGATGTCATATACTAACCATTTCAGTTGATAAAGAAAGTATAAGTACATTCAACCAAACAATTCATGTACATGGTGGTGATTTCTCACTTCTGCCAAATGAAGTCCAAGTTTTCCAACATGAAATCTTGGGAAACCTCCCCAAAGCTTCATTTTGTAGTGAATAAGAAGGATCCAGGCTTAGTTTTTCATTTTCATGTTTTAAACTTGTTTAAATGTTGGTCAACCCTACGGTTTGACCCAAATTCAAATATTCATAGGATATTCAAAAAACATCAGAAAATGCAAAATCTGCACACGTAGTCTTCTGATGTCATATACTAACCATTTCAGTTGATAAAGAAAGTATAAGTATATTCAACCAAACAATTCATGTACATGGTGGTGATTTCTCACTTCTGCCGTATAAGTCAAAGGGTGAAGAGATGTTGTACATTTATAGATTAATAAAATGACTTTATATTGGTCAAGAACACTATATTAGTGCACTAGATGTTAATCCTAGAGTTTGAGGTCATTTAGAGAAGGTCGAAAAATTGGTCGGATTAGAAATGGGGCTGTTTAGGCTACCTTTCGGGCGCTTTTCTAGCTCATTTTGTAGAGCCGATTGGTTGTTGGAGATGTTACCCTACCAAAAGGGCTAGGATTGTTTCCAACACGAGCATAACAACTTAGAAATGACTTGGATGTCACACAAGTTTCAAACTTTTGAAGAAATTCAAAGTACGTTCAAATTCAAATTACAAGTTTCTTCGCGTCAATTTCTTATTTAGGCAAGGTGGAGATGAGGTGGTTTTAAAACTTTGAAAATGAAAAAAGTCAAAAACTCACCGAAGAATAGGAAATTTACATTCTGAATTCAAATAACAGATTCCCATATTACAAAAACCATCTTCTGCGATTCTTCTCCACATTATATAGGTCGAATAAACATCGTAGCATCTGATAAAACCGTAGCATCTGATCGAGGTTTGCATCCATGTACTCGATCTGCACCGTTCCTTACGATCAAACGATTGAAAATGACGCTGTGCATGCAATAACGGCCACTGACTACTGGGCCCCGTTCACCAGCCCGATGCATGCAGAACTCGACGTAGACCTGCATGCCTAGTTTTTCCAGAGTAGACCTCGATGTTCACCAGCGCTATTTGCAGCGACGCAGCTGGCCTGCACCACGCCTCGTTTTTCAAGATGACACCATGTCGCGTCGCACCATGCAGGCTTTGGCGTGGAACTATGGGCTGGTTTAAATGCACGCAGCTACGCAGACTTTGGCGTGAGACTTTGGATTTCATCAGGGTTTAAATGCACGCAGGGCACCGTCGCATCGTATATTTACGCAGGGCACCGCTTTGACCGCCTAATGCGCGCATGTACTGCTACCTGTCCTACGCCTAATGCATCGATTCTCCACGTTGCTTCTTCATCTATCTTCTTACGTTTTCACACAGTGGCTTTCATCTACCCCGATTAATTCACACGTCGTCGGGTCTTTAAATACTGCCTTCGCCTCCTCTTTCCTCTTCTCATCCCTCTCCAGCCCCTTTGCCTCTACAATGTCGAAGCTCTCTCTCCCTTCCAGCCCCGAGTCCGTCAGCGACGAAGACAACCAGCCGAAGGCTCGGCCCTGGTGGGAGTCGGAGTGGGAGCCGGAGGCGCTGGGCATCGATCCCTCTACCAAGCGGAAGCGCAAGGCCAAGCGGAAGCGCAAGGCCAAGGTGCTGCACGAGTCAGCCTACTTCTTCCACTGCCCCGACCCCGACCGCGTCGACAACCGCTCCGACGAGGAGATGAACCTTTCCGACGAGGAGAAGGCGGAGGAGAAGGAGTTGGCGAGGTGGGAGGAGGCGAGGGAGAAGGCGGAGGAGAAGGCTCTCTGGCGGCGCATCAAGAAGAGCCGTGACAGGGAAGACGACAGGATGCGCGAGGCCAATCGCCGGGCCTTGCAGAAGCAGGAGATGGCGGCCACGGCGGCGTGGAACTGGTGGAAGAAGTAGGCCAACCGCCGGCGGCTAGGCGGCGGTTAGGTTAGGGCCCTCTATATTTAGGGCCCTATTGCATTTTTTTTGTTTAATATATGTAATCCGCGTCGGGCCCCTCTATCTATATGTAAAAGGGGCCAATGTTTAATATATATGTATATGTTCCCGTTCGTGCTAATATAATATAAAGAGTTATTATAAAAGGGTATGTGTACAACAATTTCTAGGGAAAACAATGTGTTGAAAAAATCTAACTATGAGTAAACTATAATCTAACTGTGTGCATGCAAACATGCGTGTCCAAAAATTAAGTACAAAACCCAAAGGAAAACCACTCTCACGTGTGTCCAAAACATTCAGTACAAAATGCGTTTTTAAACCCTAAACCAAGTAAAGAACTCACTATGTATAGTCTCCTTCCTTTGCCATGTCAAAGTCCTTCCATCAGCCCTAACGGTCACTAGCGCAGCACTATACTCCCCAAAACCACGGGGTCTTGGGTTCGATTCCCAGCCAAACCCCATTTTTGTTCATTTTACACCTTTTTTTTCCGGCACAACCCACCCTTCTAATTTGCAAAGTTTCTGAATTTCCCATTTCTTCTACATTTTTCACACAATTTCAAGCATACAAATCCCTCCCAAATTCATTCCTTTCCATATAATTTCATAAAAACACCGAGTGCGATCACTATACCCACAAATGCCCAAATGTAATTGCAAAACCAATTGCAAATGGGTTTTTGTGCTCGCTGTTCGAGCATCCTAACCTTCTGGTTCAACCTCCTAAGCTCAACAGCTACCTCTATTGATTCAATGTGTGCTCCGCCCTGCATCTCCTCTTCCGGAGCTCGCGCTGCGGCCGCTGCCGTCTGTGGCAGGATGGGAAGCCATTCCTCGTGCTCCTCTAGCAGTTCATTCATCAGTCTCTCGGCCAGAACATCGACCCAAAGGAAGAAATGCTTTACCTGCATGAAAGCCAAACAGATCAACCGTATTGCTCAATGATCCCGACCACGAAAAGAGTCAAATTTCCCCGATTCTTACCCCCTTGTTCTTGCACACATAGAACGGTCGATTTGGGTTCTTCAGTGTCCCCGAAATCTTCCGATCAACCTCCCCCTGCACCGCGGACAGAGCAACACCGGCATCTCCATGCCCGCCAGAATCTCGATCCGCGAGATGGCGCGGGAGCTCGAAGAAGACATGGAGCTCGATTGGCGGCCGCCCGCAGCCAATCGGGATCTCAACGCCTCCGCACACGTCCCCTCTAGCTGCAGCAGACGGCCGCGCCCTCCACAGCAATCTTCCCGCCGCCGGTGATGAAGGGGATCTCGACGCCGCCCTCTCGGCCGCCCGCTCCCGGCTCCTAGTTACCAACAGGGGTCGCCGCCTACCTCTGCGCGTGTCCGCCTCCAACCCCGTCGCACGCTCGGCTGATTGCTGCTCACCGCTGCGACATCCGGTGGAGCCTTCCGCCGAGATTTTATCGCACACCCGCGGCCAGCAATGGCGACTTACTGCTGGGTCCCACAAGCAACGGTTATCTACTGGGTCCCACAAGCATCGGCCAGCAACGGTCTGATTGTGTAACATGTCTGGTCCCACCTGTAAGGGCCGAGTCAAACACGCTGACCTGACGGAGATGGCGCAAATTGACGGAACGAGTCCTTGCGCACATACTAGGGGCAAAACTGAGGACGATTCCAAGCTAGGGGCAAAACTGAGTACATGGACAGAACTGATGGCAAACGGATAATTTACCCTTAAGATTAATGACATGAAGTGAAAATAAACACATGGTGGATCTAGTCTTAGGTAGAGGCATGTCACTCCTCCTACCCTACAACATGGTATTTTGGTTTATCCCTAGTGAGGTAACAAAGTAAGGTAAACACCCAATGGATCATGATATTAAGTTGTCAGTTTATCACTTCACCACCCCCGTTACTCCAACTAATTGACACGTTCCCCCACACACGCTCTCATAAACATGCTTGATCATAGCAAGGATACAAGAACGGGGTACATAATATGCATCTACTTTCATAACTGAAATATAACATTGCAATCTCAACATATATTAACTCATAGAAAGATCCACCACAAGTGTAATACAACGGTGACCGTAATCATGTTCAGCAGCTCATACGGTGCTAATTAGTGAAGCTCAAGAGAGAGAGAGAGATACATATGCTACTGCCACAAACCCATAGTCCAGAGGTGGACTACTCCCTCTTCATCATGGAGACGGTGGAGATGCCGATGGAGAAGAAGGAGACCTCTCCGGCAGGGCTCCGCCGAAGTTTTTCCCCTCCAATCTGCAGCCTCCTGGTCTCTGTTTCTTGTTTCTCTTGTGTGGCGGCTCTCCCTTCGGAGAACGTCGGGGGCCTCTTTATATAGGCGTTTTTAGGTCACGAGGAAGCTTCTGGGCGAAGGATCGACGCAAACGGGGCCACGAACGTTGGTAGAGTGCCGAGATTAGCTTCAGATTGGACCCCGAACTAGGGTGTTCGGTTACGGTGCGTCGGGGTCGAGTTTCTGGAAAATAATGGCCGCCTCGACGTTTTTAGGTTGAATGTAAATTTATAGGCGTCGAAGGGGTCCGAGGAGGTGCCCCACGGGCAGGGGCGGGTCCCACCCGCGGGTCCCCCCCCAGGCCGCGGCAGGAGCCCGCGTGTGCCCTGTGGGTCGCCTCCGAGGCTGCCCTTCGGACTCCGTCTTCGTCTTGGCAAATAAAAAACCCTCAAAAATTTCCAACGCGTTCCGAGAATATTTTCAGAAGTAAATTTCTAAAACAAAAAGACAGCAAAAATAGGGAACTGGAACATCTTGTCAATAGGTTAGTCCGACAAAATGCATAAAAATGATATAAATGACAGTAAAAACATGTGACAATATCACAAAACTAGCATGGATCACTCAAAAATTATAGATACGTCGAAGATGTATCACCCATCTAGTTACGGGGGGATTTCTATTCTCCAATATGCCGATGATACTATCCTGTTTATGGACTGTCGTGGTGGTGCACGGCAGATGCCTAGGGTAGGCTTGAGTTTGGCGGCCGATGGACGCTAGAGGATTCGGGGAGGGATTATGTGCCGAAGAGCACACACAGTTCAAAAGACGAACACAAAGATTTACCCTGCTTCGGGGCTCTCGCGAGAGATAAAACCCCTACTGCAGCATCTATCCTATTTGTTGTATTCTCATCTCTAGATACGTGATCTGTACAAGAGCTCCTCGAGCTGTATGTGAGAGCAGAGCGGTGCTTAGACTAGCAAAGAAAGAAAGTGAGACTGAGCTCACGGGGGAAAATGTGCCTAAGGGGCTGCCTGCGTGCCTCTCCCCGTCTCCTCCCCCTGGTGCTCTTTAAATAGAGAGCCCAGGGGACAAGCAGGGGACAAAGAGACACATAACACTATTCTGGGTACACTATTGATGACATGACTACTGGGGTCTAATCGGTACTGTGCACGCGTCCTGCGCACACTGTAGCCACATTGCCTGCGTCCTTGGTCTTCGTTAGCGTGTCCTTCGCTCTTATCCTCTGGAGCAGTTGGCACTGATATTTGTACATGCCGGCGTAGCACACCAGTCTCGGAGCCATCCTGGATGCCGACCTGCTGCTTGACTCAGAGCGAGGGATCGATCTGGTGATTGATGCTGGCCTGGGAATGATTCGGCAGGTGTGTGATGCTGGCATGCATTGATTCGGCAGAAGGACTAGTCATTGATGCCGGCCTGATGACGATTCGGTCGAGGAGCGAGCGGTGCCAGCCTGGAGTTGACTCGGCTGGGAAGCGATCAATGTCAGGGAGCTGGCGATCGATCGATCCGGCCTGTGTCCATCCGGTCGATGGAATCGTGGAAGCCGGCCTCCTAGCGATCGAGTCTGGCTTCATTCGGTCAACAGCAACAGCCCATCCGAGTGACGATTCCGGCCCAGCCGGGTGCTGGAAGTTCGGCCCAGCCGGGTGCTGGCGACCGGCCCAGCCGAGTAAGGGGCATCTCGGCCCAGCCGGATGAATGGAGGCCGGCAGAGGAGATTTCGGCCCACCCGGGTCAGCTAGTGCTGGCAGGCCGGGCAAAAAGAGAATCGGCCCATCCGGGTTTTGTGATGTCGGCAGGTCGGCCTGGCCGTGCCAGACTCGGCTCAGGCTGGCATTTTTGGCTTTTTCTTTATTGCCTGCCCATTTACTGCTATTTCCTCCCTCCAGTCGCACTAATAAACCTCCAACTCAGGGTACCTGGGGTTATATCCCCGACAGTAGTCCCCGAGGCTGCGGGGGACTCGTCGAGTCGCGCGTAGACTTACAAAAATAAATATCCAACACCAAAATCTCCATGAAAGAAATATCTTACCAACATGGGCATCATTATAAGCCGGTCGTCTAGCCATGCCCTCTAGACAAAACACGTCATCCGGTTGACCGAGCTCATGCCCTCTAGAAATATCTTACCAACATGTCCTAAAGATCCATTCCCGTTGCCTCGGATTGATCAGGTGATCGATTCCACGGCCGGGTGTGAACTGTTATCATTTGTAGACGCGTATTCTGGTTTCCACCAGATACCACTGAACCCGGTTGATCAAATAAAGACTGCCTTTATTACCCCGTACGGGGCTTATTGCTATCGTGTTATGTGCTTTGGTTTGAGAAATGCCGATGCAACTTATCAGAGATGCATGCAGAAATGTTTGCATGATCAAATCGGCAAAAATGTGCAGGTGTATGTCGACGACATAGTCATCAAAACTAAGGAAAAACATACCTTGTTGGATGATCTCAAAGAGACATTCGCAAACCTGTGAAAATTCCGGTTAAAGCTTAACCAGGATAAATGTACATTCGGTGTGCCGGCAGGCAAGTTACTCGGTTTCCTCGTGTCGAGCCGAGGTATCGAGGCTAATCCGACAAAGATCCATGCAATAGAGAGCATGAAATTGCCGAGGTGTCTCAGGGATGTGCAGAGATTCACTGGTTGCCTGGCCTCCTTGAGTCGGTTTGTTGGTCGGTTGGGGGAAAAAGCCTTGCCTTTATACCAACTGATGAACAAAACCGATAGATTGATGACGAGATTGATGAGAGTGTTCTTCTCCCTCAACAACGCCAACAAGTACTCTTGATACCATGAAAGGAAGATAATATATTAGGGATAGGTTGAGCCTCCAAGTGCAGAGTATGTAGAAGTGGTAGTTTTTTCCCAAGAAGGTGACTCGAGGGTTTAATATCGAACTCTCAGGGAATCAGTGGTGTGGGTTTTATCTTCTTGTCCTTCTCTAGATTTCCTGCAAACAAAATAGATTGCTTTGTGCCCTCAACCTCACCAAGTGGTTGTCAAGCACAAGGTGTGAGAATGATATTAAGATGATAATGAATGCAAAACAGTAAATAAATATGCAATGGTGGTAAATAAGTATGCAAGGATGATAGTAATGACGATGGATGGTATTTTGGGGGTTTTTATATGTGAATAAAAGAAGTAAAAGTGTTTTGTATTTTCTGATTTTAAAATGGCTGAATGTAAAAGATGCTTAAAAGTGGTTGGAAAAGTGTTTCTTATGATTAAAAATGGACCGGGGTTCATGGTTTCACACATGCACTCTCTCTTTAATATAGTGTGGCAAATGAGTAGACATAGATTTAACATATGAGATTGCAAACAAGGTTAATGGCATGTTACTAATTATATGGGCATCACGTCCTAACATAGAGACCTTTTGATTATTAGTCTCACTTATACTCCACCAAGATGTGAACTAAATCATGCACCTTAGTAATTAAGATAACATCAGAGTATAGCTTTAAGATTAATGACATGAAGTGAAAATAAACACATGATGGATCTAGTCTTAGGTAGAGGCATGTCACTCCTCCGACCCTACAACATGGTATTTTGGTTTATCCCTAGTGAGGTAACAAAGTAAGGTAAACACCCAATGGATCATGATATTAAGTTGTCAGCTTATCACTTCACCACCCCCGTTACTCCAACTAATGCACACGTTCCCCCACACACGCTCTCATAAATATGCTTGGTTATAACAAGGATACAAGAACGGGGTACATAATATGCATCTACTTTCATAACTGAAATATAACATTGCAATCTCAACATATATTAACTCATAGAAAGATCCACCACAATGGTAATACAACGGTGACCGTAATCATGTTCAGCAGCTCATACAGTGCTAATTAGTGAAGCTCAAGAGAGAGAGAGAGATACATATGCTACTGCCACAAACCCATAGTCCAGAGGTGGACTACTCCCTCTTCATCATGGAGACAGTGGAGATGTCGATGGAGAAGAAGGAGACCTCTCCGGCAGGGTTCCGCCAGAGTTTTCCCCCTCCAATCTGCAGCCTCCTGGTCTTTGTTTCTTGTTTCTCTTGTGTGGCGGCTCTCCCTTCGGAGAACGTCGGGGGCCTCTTTATATAGGCGTTTTTAGGTCACGAGGAAGCTTCTGGGCGAAGGATCGACGCAAACGGGGCCACGAGGGCCAATTGGGATTGGCCCACACGGCTACAGTACCTGGCCACGTGGGACCCCCCTTTTGGTCTTCCGGCCTCCGTTCGTTGACTTCTTTCGCTCCTAAATCTTCTCCTTCCAAAATAATGACCCCGTAAATTTATAGCTCATTATGACGTCGTTAAGGTCCTGAAACAAATAAAGAAAGAAATAGGGTTTTCTGCCTACGCAGGATTAATTCCATAAAAAGGGGAAATCATTATTAATTACCAAAAATCATTAAATAACAGTAATATACCCCTTATATGATGCAAATATGAATGGAATATAAGTATTATAGTGCAAAGTTCATGTATGCATTTTAGATGCATCAACATCCCCAAGCTTAACTCATGCTCGTCCTCGAGTATGAAAGTGATAAAACTAACATGAACTTTGCAATATAATCACAACATGGATATAAAAGACGATTGCTACTGCTACATAAAGTCAAATGATTATTATTTCAAAGAAGTAGCAATATGCAAACAGTTTATAAAGTGATATCAAGTATTCAATGCAAGGATGTTCAATGATAGTTCACAAAGTGCAACATAAAAGATAGTACTATGGACATTCTTATTTTGCATACTTGTGGTCCATAGAGTGTAGAAATCTGAATATAAAAGGTGGACACTTTGGAAATGATATATAAATAAGTAGAGGTAAAGCATGCATAAGTTTCATCTATCCTCCAAACTATTCTTCTTAAGTTATTGAATGCAATGGTAATACTTGGTGTCAAGCTCTCATTCCCCTATCATAGCATCTTGAATGATTAAAGTTGAATGTGAAAGCGAATATGAGTAGTGGCCTTGATAAAGTAAGGTTAGATGTCTCATGCCCCTTGAATACAAGTGCCTACACCATGATTACTCAACTTGGGAAACAAAGCAAGTTTAAGTTATCTATCATTGTAAGTAATAACGGTATCATCAAGAGTCTCAACTGGGGTGCCTCTTGTCCCATGATATGGATCAAGTCCATATCAAAACAACAAGACAAACAAACATATTGAACAATCTCAACACCCTCTTTATTACCACTTGATATAGCTTTTTATTGTAGGGTGTATCACAGAGGGTTCAAAATAGCATGTAAGTAAATTTCCACCATGAATGATGCATGGCTTAGATTAGCGGCCCAGGTTTCTCTCTAACCATTTATACAAACTCATTTAAACTTAACTCTATTTCCACATTTATTTCGTCATGATAGGCATCCATAGACAAAAGTACATGATATCAACTAAAGAAATGATGAAACATGTTGAAAGCTTTGCATGTGATAGCACATATGGGCTAACTCCCAACCTTAAACATTTATCAAGCCACTATCTTCATAATATTAATCACAATGGTTCATCTTTTTGAATGCAATAAAAGTAAGTGTGCATCAAGTTCGCGAGAGCTTTTTAACCAACTTTTACCATTACAATAAATAACATCATCATTTTCATTTAGAGGCATAGATAACACAAATAACATGATAAACATACTTGGAATAGCATAAAGCTAATAGGTAGATATTGTGGACTCACTGGAAAAACTTGGGCTGAAGGTGTTGGAAACAAGTTTTTACTTGTTGAAATTTTTGGGCTAGCAAAAGGGAGAAAGATGACCATCTAGATGCATGCATGAGTGTCCATAGAACTAACTAATTCATGTCAAGCAAAGTGAAATAACATACATCATCAAAACATGAATAAAAGATAGCTCACGATAAAGCATTTGCAAATTATTACTCAGAACGAAACTCATGAATCATGCAACTATATGTGTCATTAAAATCAACTTAGACATCCCTTTTCCCAATACAATAAAAGCATGCAAGATATTTCAACNGATAAAGTGCAATGATAGAAAACAGAAGTTAGACGTGTGCAAACCGAGAGTGTTTTGGTTCAGTGGGTATGTTCACATCCCAAGATTATGGTTTTCACCATCCTTGGATAACTCATGGTGCATCTCCTCCAATCCCTGTGAAAAAACGTCAAAACACAATTTCTCCCATCTCTTTTCTGTGGGGTGATATTAGTAGAGATAAATAAACAAATTTCTTTGCTGCATATAATCCATGGATTAAAATTCATATGAATGACCAGAGAATTTATAATGTTGTATGCCTACTCATAAAATCAATTGGATCAACTCAATAGTTCAAACTATGCATAAAAACAATATGGGACAGAATCTGTCCAGAAAAACAGCAGCAGAAAAAACGTATTTTTCTGTCCTACTTAAACTTGTCTAAAAAATCTGAAAAAATTCATACATACAGAGTATGAAAATTTGAAGTTACATTAAAAATCTCAGCTCATTTGGAAATACAGAATAGGAATGAAAAATTAAACCGTGCACAGACTCTGTGCAGGAATAAAATCTCCGAATAGGTATAGCAAACTTTTTCACCAAAATGGGTAAAACTTGGCACTTTATTAAAAATTCCAGAAACTAAACTAAGAAAACAATCTCTTGTTACAGCAAGAGGACACAAAGAATCCAAATAAAAACAACTGGGTTGCCTCCCGTAAAGCGCTTTCTTTATAGCCATATAGCTAGGCTTACTTACTTGTTGTTTTACCGAAGATGAAGCTCATGAGGGAGCTTAAAAGTTGTGCCCTTCATCCTTGGGAAGTGTTCCATGCATTTCTTGTGTGGAAACTGAAACTTCACATTCCCTTCCTTTGAATCAATGATAGCCCCTATGGTACGAAGAAAAGGTCTTCCCAAAATAATAGGACTAGAGGTTTTATTCTCCATATCCATGATTAGAAAATCCACAGGTACAAAAGTCATATGTAACTCTACCAAAACATCACTTACTTTTCCTAAAGCATGTTTAATGGTATTATCAGCAAGTGCAAGTCCAATAGAGCATTTTTCAAGATTCTTTAATTCAAGTGATTCATATAATTCTTTAGATAAAACTGAGACACTAGATCCTAGATCAAGTATGGCATGGTGTGTCTCTTTTCCAATAGTTACTAGCACCTTGGGGATCCATACATCCCCAAGCTTAGGTGGTATCATAGCTTCTTGATTGTATCTAGCAATTTTTTCTTTCAAGACATGATTAGCAATATAGGAACCAAAACCAGATTTGTTAACATCAATAGAAGGATCACTTGCAAATTTTTGTAAGGTAGATATTAATTCATGCAAGCTACAATTCTCTAAATCAAGCCAGGGATCTTTAACTTTCCTTTTCCTTTTTGACCCAAACTTGTTTTTTAGCAGGGGGTACTTTCTCACTTCTAGTTTCTTGCTCATTGTCCATAGAATTGGTCAGTTTGTTTTTATGTAACCAATCTTTAAAAGAGGGACAATTTTTTCTAATGAAAGCTTTTTCTAATTCTTTCCAGGTTTTAGTTGTAGCAGGTGGTAGTGAACGTATCCATTCTCTTGCCTCTCCTTTTAATGAAAAAGGAAATAATTTTGGCATCACAATATCAGGTTCCTTCAGGTTTAGTGCAGAGCAAATACCAACAAAATTATTCAGATGATCAAGACAGTCTTCTTTTCTTTTATCACCAAATTGTTTCTTAGCTATCAAGTGTAGTAAGTCAATACTCACTCTAAAACTATCAGCTTGTATCTCCGGTGTGGTAATAGGCTTAGCAATAAATTGATCATTTGGAGTATTTGTGTAGTCACACAACTTAGTCCTATCACCCATTTTAGCAGATTTTTATGTGTTTTTGAATTTTTTAATGCAAAACTGAAAATAAAATGACACTAAAACAATGCAAACCGAATTAACTAATGCAAAACAAAATGCAAAACTGAAAATAAAATATGCAAACTGAAATCTAAATATGATATGCAAGACAAAAACAAAACAAAATAAATGCTTGAAGGTAAAGATGGACAAGATGATGCTCACGTAGGTGCAACCTCCCCAAGCTTAGGTGTTAGCACAAGTTGGTGATGAAGTTGACTTTGTTTTGATATCCTTGGGCAAACCCTTCCAGCTATGATTCCCCGGCAACGGTGCCAGAAAAACACGTGATGACGGGATTGATGAGTGTGTTCTTCTCCCTCAACAACGCCAACAAGTACTCTTGATACCCTGAAAGGAAGATAATATATTAGGGATAGGTTGAGCCTCCAAGTGCAGAGTATGTAGAAGTGGTAGTTTTTCCCCAAGAAGGTGACTCGAGGGTTTAATATCGAACTCTCGGGGAATCAGTAGTGTGGGTTTTATCTTCTTGTCCTTCTCTAGATTTCCTACAAACAAAAAAGATTGCTTTGTGCCCTCAACCTCACCAAGTGGTTGTCAAGCACAAGGTGTGAGAATGATATTAAGATGATAGTGAATGCAAAACAGTAAATAAATATGCAATGGTAGTAAATAAGTATGCAAGGATGATAGTAATGAAGATGGATGGTATTTTTGGGGTTTTTATATGTGAATGCAAGAAGTAAAAGTGTTTTTGTATTTTCTGATTTTAAAATGGCTGAATGTAAAAGATGCTTAAAGTGGTTGGAAAGTGTTTCTTATGATTAAAAATGGACCGGGGTTCATGGTTTCACACATGCACTCTCTCTTTAATATAGTGTGGCAAATGAGTAGACATATATTTAACATATGAGATTGCAAACAAGGTTAATGACATGTTACTAATTATATGGGCATCACGTCCTAGCATAGAGACCTTTTGATTATTAGTCTCACTTATACTCCACCAAGATGTGAACTAAATCATGCACCTTAGTAATTAAGATAACATCAGAGTATAGCTTTAAGATTAATGACATGAAGTGAAAATAAACACATGATGGATCTAGTCTTAGGTAGAGGCATGTCACTCCTCCTACCCTTCAACATGGTATTTTGGTTTATCCCTAGTGAGGCAACAAAGTAAGGTAAACACCCAATGGATCATGATATTCAAGTTGTCAGCTTATCACTTCACCACCCCCGTTACTCCAACTAATGCACACGTTCCCCCACACACACTCTCATAAACATGCTTGATCATAACAAGGATACAAGAACGGGGTACATAATCTGCATCTACTTTCATAACTGAAATATAACATTACAATCTCAACATATATTAACTCATATAAAGATCCACCACAATGGTAATACAACGGTGACCGTAATCATGTTCAGTAGCTCATACGGTGCTAATTAGTGAAGCTCAAGAGAGAGAGACATACATATGCTACTGCCACAAACCCATAGTCCAGAGGTGGACTACTCCCTCTTCATCATGGAGACGGTGGAGATGTCGATGGAGAAGGTGGAGGCCTCTCCGGCAGGGCTCCCCCGGAGTTTTCCCCCTCCAATCTGCAGCCTCCTGGTCTCTGTTTCTTGTTTCTCTCGTGTGGCGGCTCTCCTCTGGAAAAACGTCGGGGGACCTCTTATATAGGCGTTTTTAGGTCACGAGGATGCTTCAGGGCGAAGGATCGATGCAAATGGGGCCACGAGGGCTGAGTTGGTTGGGGCCCATGCGGCCTGGTACTGTAGCCGCGTGGGGACCCTCCATCTTGGTCCTCCGGCCTCCGTTCGTGACTTCTTTCTCTCCTAAATCTTCTCCTTCCAAAATATTGACCCCCGTAAATTTATAGCTCATTATGACGTCGTTAAGGTCCTGAAACAAATAAGGAAAGAAATAGGGGTTTTCTGCCTGCGCAGGATTAATTCCATAAAAAGGGGATATCATCATAAATTACCAAAAATCATTAAATAACAGTAATATACCCCTTATATGATGCAAATATGAATGGAATATAACTATTATAGTGCAAAGTTCATGTATGCATTTTAGATGCATTAAGGAGGAGAGAAGCTCATACATGAGCGGGGGGAGTAAGCCGCGCAACCGCCGCCCTGAGCGCTTCCCCCTGGCGCTCCTTATATAGGCAGCCTAGGGGACATGGGGTGCCCCACAACACAGTACAACACACTGTACACTGAAGTGACTACTGGCATCTTGTCAACTATTCCTGAATTGACCACTGGAGTCTTGTCATCGCTGTGCCTGCATCATGGTGGTACAACACTTTGTACTGTAGCCATGCCTAGCCCTGTCCAGGGATGGGCATGGGACATCTCTATTTGTCCTTTCTCCTGTCCTAGGCTTGGTCGGGTCATCGTTCCTATCCTCCCCTGAGGATTACTTGCATCTCGTAGCACTGTTTGATGGAGCGTATGCCGGTCTGAGCAAGGGGCGTCCCAAGGCCGGCACAAGGCAGCGACATCTAGCAGGGGGATGACTTGGCCTTGGTATGTCGGATGAACAGTGTCGTTGATGAATAGTGTTGACGGGATGCCACCAAGACATGTATGCCGTCTGGGGTATGTCGGATGAACAGTGTCGGGGATGAACAGTACCGCCATGCATATATCCCGGACATGTATGCCGGCTGGGGTATTGTAACAACCCCAGTTTGGTACCCTAAAATATGGGCCAAATTTTCACTTTTTGCTTTGCAAAACATTGCATCATGGCATCCATTTAAATTGCTAATTTAAAATAAAGCAAGTTTGGAAAGCAATTAAAAGGAAACAAATCCAAATCCCAAAAATCTCCAACCTCAATGCAATTGCTCAACTTGGTGAAACCAAATTAATTTGAACTTCCAAATTGTTCAGGAAGTTCCAAGTTTAATTGTTATAACCATTTGTCAAAATCCAATTATTGACAAGCAAAAATAAACTTGAGAATTCAAAATCTGGTTAATTCAAATTCTATTTTTTAAACCAAGTTAAACATCCCAAAATTCAAACTAAAATCATGGGGAGCTTCATAAATATATTGGGAGCCTCCATGATTATTTCCACTATTTTTGGAATTGTTTAAGTGCTCCAATTAAATCCAATTTGGAGTCTATTAAAAATGCCCTTAATAAAACCCTATGAACAAGTATGGTGCAAAAAAAATTATTTTGAAGCCAAAATTTTTGTGGAGCTTCTACAGGTCAATGGGAGGTCACATGAATTTTTCCCAGATTTTCTAAAATTGCCTAAGTGGCTTTTTTTAAATAGTTAAACCTGCTGTTCTTAAAAAATCAGAAAAAGAAAAGGGGGAAATGTTTAAATCCCTGACAGCGGGCCCCCCTAGTCAGCTCTCTCTCTCTTCCCCACTGTGGCGCACGGCACTGGCGCCATGCTGCCCTGCCGGCCGGCCGTGCCATGCCGCTGCCGGGCCCATCCTCGCTGTGCCCCCTGGTGGTCAAGCACGCCACGACGCCGACGACCTCACCTGCTCCCTTTCTACCCCTGCTCTCCCCGTTGTTTTTCCTCTCTCTCTCCCGAGGCCGAGCTCCATCGCCGCCACGGTGTCGAGCTCGCCGCCGTCATTCCGGTACTCCCCGGTGGATCGAAGCGGACAAGGAGGTCCGCCGCGTCCTCTGCTCCCTCCCCACCGGAGGAATCGGGCCGGGAGGCCCGACGCCGACGTGTGCATCCTCGTCATCGTCAACCGCGGCCGCCGCCCGCCCGGTTTGATTCCGGCATTCCCGTCGCTCCCCGCTATCGCCGACCCCTCCCCTAGGTTCCTGGTGAGCCTGCGTTCCATTTTAGCTTCTTCCCGCGCCCCCTCTTCCTCTCCCGCCGCCGGTGCCGTCCGTCACCGCCGATTCCCCGCCGGCACCGTGCACCCAGCCTGGACCCAGCCTGACCGGCCACGAGGCCGGTTAGCTCGGGCAGGAGCCCGGCCTTGCTCTCGGCCTGGGCCGGCTGTGGGTCGGCCGCTTCGGCCACACCCCCGTCCTTGCTCCCCAGCCTGGGCCGGCCAAAAGGCTGGCCGAGCTAAAGGCCGGCCTGCCAGATTCTTTGTTTTTCTTTTTGGATTTTTAAAATTTAAATAAAAGAAATCATAACTATTTGAATAATGTTTCAAAATTTGCAAATTAAATATCAAATTGTTCAGCAAAATGAAACCTATCTGTTGGTAACATTGCCATGTCCTTTTGAGGAAATAATTTCTCCTTCATCTTACGAATTCCTAAAAATGGTATAAATAATACCTAATTGGGGAAATCATAATTCGATAAATATTTAACAAACAATTATGAACAAAATATCAAAATGATCAGTGTTTCAAATACTATCAAATCATGATCACAAATTTTATTTGATGATATTCTTTAATTGATTAAACGAATTAAATCCAAATAATTAATTAATTCACTATTTATTCATCGAAACTCGGAAAATTACAAATAAGGTACCAAAACGATCGGAAGGACCAACCCTATCCATTAATATCATGATCATGCATATTTGAGTCACTTTTCTAATAATGTAATAAGTTATAAATAATGTGGTCACTAAGATAAATATGGGGTTGTTTCCAAATAATTGCACTAATTATTTGGAACTCCATTTAATTTGTTAGATAATTTAAATAATGATATCTTTGCATAAATTTGACATGCCATCATGTGTTTGTGCATTGCACCTTGTCTTCGTGTTATTTATTTGTTCTTCTATATTTGCTTGGGTATCGATAGATTTCGGAGTCGAGGTTCCTTCCTCCTACCCCGAAGAACCGTGCTACACGCCCCGGCAGCAAGGCAAGAGATAACCTAACCTTCTTGGCATCTAGCATCCTATTTCCTTTTATAAACTTATTTTATCCACCATAATATTGCATGCGATTCCAATTACCATTTTGATCAAGTGCTAGATTATCCTATGTATGCATGTCTTCCCCCGAACCAATACATGTATCCCTACCTATGAACCCTAGGTTTGATGTGTTGGCTGGAGACAAGAATATAATTGCTATTATATATGCTTAGCTATGCTCAGCCATGCTTAGTCAAATGCTTTATGTCCGTTGATTAAATTCCATAATTGTTGATGTTGATGGAATGTTTCGGGCATGGTGGTGAAGTGTGGTACTTAATTAATTTGCTTAATAGGCTTGGGTGAGTTGCCATCGGGGATGGTGTTTTGCCTCACTCTTGCCCCTAAGTGAGAGTTCTTGTCTCTAGAACCAAGGTTTGAGCGTGCTGCCATTGGTGGGGACATATGGAATCCCCTTTAACTAAATAACTTGTGCGGGCGTATCCAAGGGTCCTCTAGTTCGATTTTCCATTTGCGTGTGAGTGGAAAAGAAAATGTTGATGAGAATTTGTGTTTAGGACGTGGCGATGGGGGCAGGGGCTGAAATAGGCTGGGTAAACTTGCCCTGTCGCCACAGATGACTCTTGGATAGTCTCACGCGAGGTAAAGGTTTAACCGCGCCCACTCGCCGGCCTTCCCCGGAAGAGGGCCAATCAGGTGAGCCGGACGGTACCGGTGGGTAAATTAGTACACCCCTGCAGGGTAAATCTTTTCGAAAAGCCGTGTCCGCGGTTATGGACGCCTTGGGAACGGATTACGAGATCATAGAGAACCTTAACCTTAATTAATTAATTTGGCAGCTAAAGGTTGCAACTCAACGTGTGTTTAAAAGGTTCATTTCCTTGAGGGTGATTCGAGAGAGTGCCTTTGGTGGAGATGAGAGTTGGTTGTGGCTACAAGTTGGTTCGACGAGAACCGAAGAAGAAAAGTTTACTTTCTTATCCCCTTTTTGAAAATATTCTGAGTAGACGATGCCTTTGAGTCATTTATGTCTTTTATCAAGGAAACTTAGCTTTATGCAAAATAAATACATATACTGCTTTAGAGCCTCCGTCAGCATTGGGCCTATATCGCCCTACTAAACTTGCGAGTACGTCGTACTCAGTCTCTCTTTGCTGCCTTTATATTTGTATTTCAGAGGAGGACGACACCGAGCAGCTAGGTGGTTTCTTCGTGGACGTCGACTAGTAGTCCGGGGTTCCCAGGTGGCAGCTTAGGACCGTGGAACAAGCTGGCTTGGGATATGTTTATGTGTAGGCCTCTTAGGCCATAAATTTGGATCTTGTTGTATTAGACAACACTACTTCGCTTCCGCATGGTGAATTGTGGGTCTGTGACCTTTTGTGTGTAATATTTGTATTTTCTTCTCGTTATATGAGTTGCTATATGTTTTGTCTCGTAGAGTCTGTGATGTGCCAGTTGTTCCACAAGTCTTGATCTCCTTATTATGCTTTGATAGCTATGCCAGTGTTTATGGCATGATCGATGTGTTGCGTGGGAGCGGTAATCCCATGCCCTTCGATTGTGTAGCATAGCCTTTGGGTTACATAGCCTCTCTGCATAATTCCGGGGTCGGGGCGATACAAGTTGGTATCAGAGCAGGACTGCCTGTAGGAAACCCTTTCTATTGGTCGATGTCGAGTCTAGTTCGCGAAAATTATTTATAACCTAAAAATGAGTTGCGAAAACCTTCTTAGGATTCTTTTACTCCTTACCCAATTCACTCTGATCTCGGTGCCATCTTACCTCTATTTGATTTTAACGGTCCTTCTGATCGTCGGCAAGTTATAATCTGTAGGTTCACGGGGTTGGCTTCTACCTTTAGTTGCTGGTTAACTCTGCTTGTCTACCAATTCTACAGCCCGAAGAGAAGAAGTATTGCGGTTCATCAAGACATTCCTTAGAGTTAGCCCAAGATCTTGAACCGAAGGTCCCGGATTGTGCTAGGGCTCTGGTGTAATGATTCATGAGGGTGTCACCCTTGTGAGCTTTATGCTATGTGAGTCCCAGTACATGAAGCTGATCTTTAACCCAAGATCTTTTCCGTTGAACCCTGATGTTAATGGTCAAACCCTACATCAGGTTGGAAAAATTTGAAGTTAGTCTTCGAACTCGAGGTTGCCGCCGTAATTGACTTCTCAGCAACGCTCTTCTATGTCACTAGCTTTAGCTAGCCTCTCTGTCAAAGAACCATCTGAACCACGACGGGATTGCTCTTAGCGAGTTTGTCCATAAAAAATTGTGATTCCTCCGGTAACACCCGTTCCTGAAACCCTTTCGGCACTAGTTGTCGGAAGAGTGCTAACAAGGGCTTCTGCAATATCGTGGAATTGCGGTTAGCCCGTTTCTTACTCTAGATCTGTCGTCCGACCTCAATCTGTCAGTTGATAGTCAAGTTTATCGTGCATTGGGGTGTTCTGATGCATGTTATTCTTGTGGTTTGTTAAGGCGTTCCATTTCGGGATGCCAGGAGAAACAACCTCCGGTACCTTGTCCATTTCTCGGACCAGGCCAAAGTTTTGTGATTCGCGGAGTAAGAGCTGCCTAGTTTTTGTTCCGTTCCACCTTGGAGTGTCACACTCTTTTATATCAAGAGGTCGTGCTTAGTCCCATGATGTACTTGTTGAAGTGATGCTCTTACCCTTCCTTATCCATCTGCCTCCGAGCTACTCAGTCTCTCTTTGCCGCCTTTATATTTGTATTTCAGAGGAGGACGACACCGAGCAGCTAGGTGGTTTCTTCGTGGACGTCGACTAGTAGTCCGGGGTTCCCAGGTGGCAGCTTGGGACCGTGGAACAAGCTGGCTTGGGATATGTTTATGTGTAGGCCTCTTAGGCCATAAATTTGGATCTTGTTGTATTAGACAACACTACTTCGCTTCCGCATGGTGAATTGTGGGTCTGTGACCTTTTGTGTGTAATATTTGTATTTTCTTCTCGTTATATGAGTTGCTATATGTTTTGTGTCGTAGAGTCTGTGATGTGCCAGTTGTTCCACAAGTCTTGATCTCCTTATTATGCTTTGATAGCTATGCCAGTGTTTATGGCATGATCGATGTGTTACGTGGGAGCGGTAATCGCATGCCCTTCGATTGTGTAGCATAGCCTGTGGGTTGCATAGCCTCTCTGCATAATTCCGGGGTCGGGGCGCTACAGGTATGTCGGATGCACAGTGTCGGTATGTCGGATGAACAGTATCGGGGATGAACAGTGTCGTTGACAAACAGTGCCGCCAGGCATATATCCCGGACATGCATGTCGGCTGGGGTATGTCGGATGAACAGTGTCGGTATGTCGGGATGAACAGTGCCGCCAGGCATATATCCCGGCCATGTATGCCGGCTGGGGTATGCCGGATGAACAGTGTCGGTATGTCGGATGAACAGTGTCATTGATGAACAGTGACGCCGGCATATATCCCGGGCATGTATGCTGGCTGGGGTATGTCGGATGAACAGTGTCGGGGTGTGAACAGTGCCGTTGATGAACAGGCCGCCAGGCATATATCCCGGACATGTATGCCGGCTGGGGTATGTCGGATGAACAGTGTCGGTGATGAACAGTGTCAACCGGATGCCACCAGGACATGTATGCCGGCTGGGTATGTCGGATGAACAGTGTCGTTATGTCGGATGAACAATGTCGGTATGTCGGATGAACATTGTCGTAGGGTGAATAGTGCCGCCAGGCATATATCCCGGACATGTCTGTCGGCAGTATAGCTGTATGCCGGCTTGGGCTGCGCCTGTGTCGGCCCAGGCTGGCCGTCGATTGCTTCTTTCATGTTTCTTCTATATTTGTTTGATTTTCTTATCTATATTAATTGACTCGTGTCTTCTATTCATCCGTGAAGTCACCAACTCTGGGGTACCCGGGGTTATATCCCCGACATGAGGGATCACACAATGCAACCGAAATTCATTATACTAAACACCCTAGCATTCATATGCTTCGACAAACCAAAAGCAACAGGTGCATAAACCATAAACTCGCACACAAAGACATGTTTTCATGTTCGAGGAAGACATGATTATCTGACCTAAGGATGGTTCATGAAGAAACCCACAACCCTCACCCAAGGTCGGAGTAGCGGGTTTCCCCCTTTTGCATCACAGACTACATCAGCCAGCAGGTTATGCTTGAGTTTTGCAAGGTTGCTCTAGGTAAACTTCTTGCATGGATAGCCTGCCAATTGCTCTCTCCAACTTTTAATAAGATCCAAAGAGAGACAACCGATCTAGCGACACACACTCTCTCACAGGACCCTTCGTTGGCGTCGGATCAGACGCCTTCGATGTAGGAGGAGGCCGACGGAGACCCTAGACCATCCCGGTCTCGACGTCGGCGACGTGATACGTTGTTACCCTCTGGGGGCGTCGTCGTGGAGCCTCGCCCTGTGAGCTCGTCTAGATGTCCTTGGTGGCAAGTGTGGTGCTCCTTGTTTTTCTTTTTTATATCTTTGATCTGCTTTGTAAAAGGTTCCCCTCATCACATTGTATCGGTTCAACCGTTTGACTTTATTTATAAACTAGCAAAATGTGCCCGTGCGTTGCAACGGGAGAAACAAATCCTCACCGCCGCTAACGACCGACACGTGTTTCCACTTCACATCTTTGTCGCCATCTATGATGGTGTCATGTTCTCGAAATAGGCTTGCGCCCTGCTATATTAATATAGCATCCACACGATACAACTTCAAAACCACTCCTGGGACTAAAACAGCACAACACCAAGCCCAAAAGAAAAAAGAGAGGAAGAGAAAAGAAAACAAAGCCAACATCGGCAGGTCGACGAAAACGAAAATGACTCGCCACCGCGGCACCCTCCGAGAATTCCCACCACGATCCTAACAATCTGAATCGCCGCATACCAAGCAGCACCTCCGATAAGGAATGCGATGATGACGACGCTGGTGCCCGGACTGGTCCTGAGGTTTCCACCGGTATGCTGTGGGAAGTGGGGAAGGGGTACACCCGACGCCCTTCAGGAAGGAACGGTGACACTCACAAGCGGCACCATGTCGGTGCCAAAATGACATGGATTTCTCCCGACCCCAAAAAAACCACATCTCCGAACAATCCATAGCGCTCAACCAATCTTGCCTCCCACCAACCTACACCAACTTGGTCTTGAAGTCACCAACGCCGTCTCACTATGGCAAACACTGCAAGGCCGGTATGAGAAGAGACAATCCTAGACAACGGACGGTAGTACCACAACCACACGGGAGGGGACAACCTCCACCGTCATAGACGGTAGCCGACCAGACACAACGACAAGAGCACACCAGACCATTGGAGTCGGAGGGCGGCAATAGCACGGCCACCTGGAGGGCGTCCTCCACTGCCACCTGCGGGTGCCAACCGGACGCAGTAGCAAGGACACACCAGGCCAGGCAGGCCCGGTCGGGCCCCGGGAGGGCCCGTAAAGTCCCCGCCACCAAGCTGCTGCACGTAGGCCACGCCGCTGCTACCCTCATGTTCGACGCCATAGGTCCAGCCGGACCCCGACGGACCCACGAAGCTCCCGCCGTCCTGCTGCAGCAGGGGCGGTGTCATCTCCACCACCCATGTCACGGGCTGCTCGAAGTCAGGCCGGAGACACGAAGGTCACGCCCGCCTAGCCTTGACCCAGATCGGGCCCGAAGGGCTCAGATCTGGGCCTATAGGGCTGGCCGAGCGGACCTTGACCAAATCGCCACCAACAGCGGCGCCACCGCTGCGTACGCCACCCGCACGGCCGTAGGCCACCCCGCTGCCGCGTTGCCGGACCTCCGCCGCCTGGGACCACCGCCCGGTGCCACGCTGCCCCCGCGCGAGGACGCTACCGAGAGGGGAGAAGCAGGGGGCCGCCGCCGCCCGGGCCTAGCCCGGCAACGAACGCCGGCGATGGCGGAGGGGGAGGGGAGGAGGGAGAGGCTGGAGAGGAGAAGCCGGCGATGCGGCCCAGTCACCCGCGCGGGGGGCGACCAGGTCGCGAGACGAGAGGGCGGTCTTCGCAAACCCTTCTCCTGAATGAAAATTCAGTCATTGGCCATGGTGTCATGTTCTCAACCTATGCACGATGAAGCTGATCAATCCCAAGGTGAAGAGCTTGGTCAACATATTCTAACATGCCGCTTCCCAAGCTATTTCTACATCGACTTGTAATTTCGCGGACTTTTAATGATGGTGAGCTTATGGTTTTATTATTTTTTTATGTATACATAAATTAGCAAAGCAATACTATAGGCAGATACTGAATCAAAGCAAAGCAATACTCTAGACACAAATACATAATCAAAGCAAGCGGTCAAAACTACAGACAAAGAGGCAACCAAAGCTTAACAGCTTCATGCGTGCACCTGGGCAGATTCTTGGGCTGCTCCTAGAGGACAGTGCACGACCGGTGAAGTTCCTATGGATCAACATGGCGATTGGTTGGTACACATCTGTGGCAGCCGTGCCTCTACTCAATGTAAGAGAATGAGGTCGCCAGATTTATCGTCGGTTCTGCAAGGTTGTAGCTCGGAAAAGGATGGAGCTAGTCATCCTGTTCCTCGCCGCATGTATCTGCAGAGAGAGGAAGACGACCGGGCCGCTAGATCGACAGGGGAGGAGGGCGCGAGGGCGCTAGGAGAAGACCTGCGCCGCAGTCGCCGGAGGATTTGGCCGGCCGGCGCGCATGCTGGAGCCGCTCGAGCGGTCGGTTGTCGTTCCTGGCATCGGGCAGGGAGGTCGCGGCGGCGCGGTGAGCCATTCATGGCGGTGCTTATGGGAGGTCGCAGCAGCCGCGAGGAGTCGTTCCCGGCGGCGCTCAGTGGAGGTCTCGGCGGCGTGGGGAGCCGTACACGGCGGCGCTCAGTGGGGGTCTCGGCGGCGCGGGGATCCATCCCGGCGGCGCGCAGGTACCTCGCGGCATCAACGACGGTGGGATCCAATGCGGAGGAGCCAGGTCGGGGGATTTGGGGGCTGGCCACATGAACCCCAGACAGACTAAACGTTCAGCTAAACGTTTTCTCTTTACGCGGTGGCATTGTCTCGTAAAATGTTTTGTGGTAGAGGGCAGAACGGTAAAAAGCTGACGGACGACCCGACCGGAAGAAGCCTTACTCCTTTTATTATTAGGTATAGATTAGGGCGAAAACCCTGTTTCGGGATGTAGAGGAGACCTTATTGCACCATCTCATCGCTGCTACCACCTCGTCGATACTGCCAAAATAACTGTGTTAAGAAAAAACAACGAAACAGATGGATCCCCACTCCTGTTGTTGTCGCCAACGAGGTCGACATACATGGGAGGATGGGCCCCCGAGGCGGCGGCATGGACCGTTGTGATTCTGAGAAATGGCATGTGGGCCCCACGTAAACAAGACAGGGAGGCAGGGACCTCTCCCCAAAACACCAACTCCGAAAGGGTCCGTTACGCGAAAACACCCATCCCGACGTAGAATTCCCCACCCCGATTCCTCGCCGGAACCCTAGCTAGCCGCCGGCCGATGGGCAAGGGCCGGCCCCTCCCGGCCACCACCGCCTCCCCCTCCGGCTGCACCTCCGACTCCTCCGCCCCCACCCCCGTCCCGGAGGCGCCGGTGTTCCGCCCGACGGAGGAGGAGTTTTCGGACCCGCTCGCCTACGTCGCGCGCATCCGCCCGCTCGCCGAGCGCTACGGCATCTGCCGCATCGTGCCCCCGCCGTCCTGGTCCCCGCCGACGGCCCTCGACGTCGCGGCGTTCCCGTTCCCCACCAAGCGGCAGCCCATCCACCGCCTCCTCGCCCGCCCGGCCCCCGCCGACCCGGACACCTTCCTCCTCGACTACGCCCGCTTCCTCAAGGCCTCCCGGGGCAGGAAGAAGCCGAAACCACCCGCGCTCTCCGACGGCCGCCCGCTCGACCTCTGCCGCCTCTTCCACGCCGTCAAGCGCTTCGGCGGCTACGATGGCGCCTGCGGTGGCAGGCGCTGGGACGACGTCGTCCGCCTGGTCGACGACAGGGCGCCTAGGAGTGTGCCCGAGTGCGCCAAGCACGTGCTTGCGCAGCTCTACCACGAGCACCTCTACGACTACGAGAAGTTCACCAACGGACCGGCGTTGGAGAGTGGGAAGGCCGAGATCGACGACCAGCCGTCGGTTTCCGGCTCGCTGGCCTGCGGAACGAGCCAATCCGTCTCTCGAGGAGAGACGGAGGTTTCCGCTTCCGGTGTTAGGAGTCGGAAGAGGAGACATCCCACCAATAAAAAAAACGTCGCAACGGCTTCTCATGGCAGTGCCGGGAAGAATGCGGTGGTGTCTGCCGGGCCTCGGAAGCAGAAGAGGAGGAAGGCCGACGCGGAGATGAACGAAGCGGATGATCAGGTCTGCGAGCAGTGCGACAGCGGGCTGCATGGGGACGCCATGCTGCTGTGCGACCGCTGCGATAAAGGGTGGCATCTCTACTGCCTGTCGCCTCCGCTTGAGAGCGTGCCTCCTGGGAGCTGGTACTGCTCGGACTGCAGGAACTCTGACAGCGACTGTTTCGGATTTGTCGAGAGGAGGAAGACCTGTTTGCTCGATGCTTTCCGGCGATTCGATGAGAAGGTGAGAAGGAGGTGGTTTGGGCAAAGGCGGGCGAGCCGTGTTCAGGTTGAGAAGCAGTTTTGGGAGATCGTGGAGGGGAAGGCAGGGGAGCTCGAGGTCATGTATGGGAGTGACATGGACACTTCGGTTTATGGAAGTGGGTTTCCTCGTCTTGGTGATCCGGTGCCACCGTCGGTGGATCCAGAGATGTGGCAGAAGTATTGCTCGAGCTCGTGGAATCTAAACAATTTTCCAAACCTGCCGGGTTCAGTTCTTCGGACTGTCCAGGATAAAATTCCTGGCGTAATGGTCCCTTGGCTGTACATAGGGATGTTGTTTTCGTCTTTCTGTTGGCATGTTGAGGACCATTGTTTCTATTCGATTAATTATTTACATTGGTAAGCAAATCCTGCCTGAATAGCATGTTGGATATCTTTTTTATTTTTGCTATCACAGTTTGTTCTATTCTTTTATTAATTACTGGTTAGTGGCCTGAGATTTCACTATAAATTTTTACAAGACGAATGCTAGTAGTTTTGTTACATTGAGCATTTGTAATGTTAAAATTTTGACCTAGAGTTGTTCATCTCGAAATAAAATGTGGTTATCTGACATGTGTTTCAGGGGTGAGCCAAAATGTTGGTATGGGGTACCTGGAGCAGAAGCAAATGCTTTTGAGCGGGTATGTTATACTTTTTTAGACAAAAGAATATGATATTAAATCTCAGTTTCATACACATTTGATATTGACTTTGATAACACTAGTAGGAATACATTGCGAAGTTCTTTTGCACCTTTTTATTTTTCTGTAGTGGGAACTTAGAAGTGGAGTTGTAGCAACTGTCATTGTACTTGCTTAACTACTTTGGGCTACAGAGGAAATACAGTAGACCTTTCTATCTTTGTCACTGAAAAGATCGAGTAATTTGTAGGATTTGATTTATTCACGCAGACCGTATACAACATGGAAGCACAACTGATAATAGTTATAAACATACTTTGTTATTACTATGTGCTTATTTAGATCATTAGTTTTCTGATTTTATAGTTTGTTTACCTTCCATATCTACGTGTTGAAGGGGATGGCGTTTTGGCTCCCGGGTGCAAATGCACCCGGTATTTAAAAACTATTTTAGACGTGTCTTGAAATATCAAAAAAAATTGCAAAAAAATGTTCGCGCATAGATCTTTTTTTTTTTTATATGTTCGCGCATAGATCTTGACATCATATATGTTCACGAAGTCGTTTCATGAAAAACCGACTTTTTTATGGTCTATTAAAAAAGACAAAATTTGGTGCTAAAATAAGCCTTTACTCGAGACAACTTTTTGTCTTTTTTACACAAGTCGAAACTTCATTAAACAACTTTGTGAACACATAAAATGTGAAGTTGTATCCGTGAAATTTATTTCAGAATTTTCGATATTTTAAACTTTGATTTTCAAATACCGGGTGCATATGCACCTAGGTTCCAAAGTGGATTTCCGTGTGTTGAATTATTAACGAATGGGCATAGGCATAGTTACCCCCCTTTTGTTTATAGTTTAAACAAAGAAATAAAAAATGCTCCTTAGCCAGAATTGCTGTTTAGGCAATGCTATTCTTTCACTGTTTATTCTGTTCGACAATCCTAAATGATTGTATAAGCGGCTCACAGAGTTGTAGAAAGAGTGATATTAGCATCTTCATGGATGAAAGACACATAATCTAGTCGATTGTTTCCATTTTTGCTCCAGAAGGGGATGCAGCTCATGATGATTGAGTTTTACATGTAAATACATGGAGTTAGGTAACAGTTGAGCCTTATTATGTGTAACTTGAGTGTTTGATATTTTGTGCTCCTGCAGGTTATGCGTGATACTTTACCTGATTTATTTGATGCACAACCTGACCTACTATTTCACCTTGTAACAATGCTGAATCCGTCAGTTTTACGAGCAAATGGTGTTCCAGTTTATAGTGTGATGCAGGTTAGTAGAAACTCTCTTTGCAAACATGCAAACATAGTTACTATGTTCTTTATGACGATGTCATCATTTTATTCCTACTATGCCGTTTTGCTTGGTTATTCTCAGCTGCGTAATTGCATAAGTACTTGGATACTACTTTTTCCCCCATTTCTAGCTATGTAGTTTGAATTCACATTACAATTTCTCAGATCTATGGTACATCTAGTGGATAAAAAATGTTTTTTTGCTGTCTTCCTCTAGGAACCTGGCAACTTCGTGATTACTTTTCCGAGGTCATTCCATGGTGGTTTCAATTTAGGTAATGTAGGCCATACTCGACAGTCATTTCTCTTTCAGTTATGTTGCTATCCAAATTTGAGAAGCGCCATTCGTTTCAGGTTTAAATTGTGCCGAGGCTGTTAATTTTGCTCCTGCTGATTGGCTGCCTCATGGTGGTATTGGAGCTGAACTGTATCGTACGTACCGTAAGGCACCTATTTTGTCCCATGAAGAGCTTTTGTATGTGGTCGCAAAGGTTAGAGAATGCCAATTAGTTATTTGCTGGCTTATCTTGTGTATTAGTTCTGGGAGATTGTTACACTAGCTCAGCTGTTCTCTTGTCACTGGTCAGCAAACCTTCTTTTTTAACTGCTGTTATCCTGGTCGATTATTTAAATTTGTCATCATTTTTTTGTTTAGCTAGTTAGCTGTCTCAGAGACAATTCAGCATTTAGTCATTAAGTGACAAGTATTAACAATTTCACATGCATTTGTTTGAAATGCAATTTTCTTTTCTTGTTCTTGTTTTCTAAAAAAAGTGGCCTTTTGGGAACTCTTAAAGGTGGCTAAACCTGTCACATAGTACAATGAGCCACTTTAGCAAATGAGATACATGATTTGGTGTTCTTTTGCTGCATCATCCATACTATTAAATGCATAATCAATACTGACCATGTGACGCTGTTTACCTTTTACTTTGGACTGGACCATTGATGTACTACTATTGCAATTTATCCCGTTAAGTAAGAAGAACTTAGAGGTTATGGTTCTGGTCTCTTGCACCATGATGCTGAAGCGTCGCCACCTTTGTTATAGTGAATGAATTAGTATTGTTTTTTGTGGAATTTTCCAAGAACCACTGCATAATTTGACATCGTTGAGTGGTCACGTTTTGCATTAGATCTCTTGTCACACATCTTTTTCGTATTAATAATACTCCCTCCGTTCCTTAATATAAGGTGCCTAAGGTTTTGGCACGGATATTAAGACATCGGTATTTTGTATGTGGTGGACTTATTTTCTCATGAAAAAAATCGAGATGTAGGAGTATCTAATAGCCACAAATTAAAAACAATCCTTCAAGTCGCTCTTTTTCATATTGTGACTCATTTGTGAATGGGTACAGTTGTCCATAAATCGTAATACACCTTATATTTCGAAAAATTTCTCAAAACCTTAGACACCTTATATCAAGCAACGGAGGGAGTATATTATACTCTGAGCACTCCCCTACTGTTTTTCCTAAGAAATATTTTGCATTGGATTGTCGTATTTTGCTACATAATGGTGTATTGTACTCTCTTCGTTCATCAATATAAGACCTTTTAGCTTTTTCTTGATTCGTATGTATCTAGACGCATTTTAGTATGCGCTCATTTTAGTATGTACATAGTCAACATTGAAATAGCTAAAAGGTCTTACATTAGTGAACGGAGGGAGTAGTAACTACAACCTGTGCACAGTGTTGGCAAATGTTTACATTCCTTAATCCTTCTATTTGTAGAATGGTGTGAGCAGTGAATCACTTTCCTACTTAAAAGGTGAAATAGATAGGCTATTTGTGAAAGAGAAAAAATGTCGAGAGAAGCTATGGATTAATGGGATTGTCAAATCTAATCTATTGCCAGCAAGGAGTAACCCAAACTTTATTGGAAGTGAAGAGGTACTTTTACTAATATACCTTCATCCCCTGTCATGATTTTTTTCGATGAATTTTGAGCAAATTATCAAAATCATCATGCAGGATCCTATGTGCGTCATATGCCGACAGTACCTGTATCTTTCAGCGGTTTCCTGTAACTGTAGGCTCTCGTCTTATGTTTGCCTTGAGGTTTGTCTTTCTTATGGCATTGTTTTTTAGTCAGTTATTAACTCCATGTCGTCTTAACAAGTTGTTTCCATTTGTTACCATTTTTTTTTTTGACATTGTATGCCGTAGGCATACATTACTTGTATTGATAATAGTACGGATACATAGTTGAGACAAATACAAGTTACAGAAAACTAGGAAAATACAAGCGATTATACTGCTGCATACCACCATCGCCGCAACTACCATCGCCGGAGAAGAAGAACACCTGCAGTTGGTCCACATCGTGACGCTGAAGAAACCCCTTGCCATGAGGCGTTAACGAGCCGCGATAGCCACCAGCCCCGTAAGACTGGATCTAGCCCGATAAAGAACATCGGCCGGAGGAGCCCTCCGAGCCTCTTCAACGCCGGATCCGGGGCCAACGCCACCCCACCCTTCAGATGGCCAGATCCTCCACCGTCTTCCACAAATCCGCAACAGTCAACACCGATGCACTCTGAGAGCAACCCATCCCTGCCGCCACGCCAAGATGTGGCGCCAGATCTAAGTTGCTCCAACAGTTTGGACTCCACAAGCCTCTCGTTGGCGTCAGCAACACCTCCGACGAGCAGGAGCATGGGCTGGGAGACCATTATTCCTACTAGCACCATCAGCATCTGCCCCACCATGATGTCGACAGAGGAAACTCGAAAACTTAGACAAACTAAGACTAACCACATGCACAAACGAGAACCAAGGCTCCCCTCCCCCTCGTCACGCCGGAATGGCGATCGGAGAGGAAGGGGAGCGGAGGAATCGCCGGCGAGATTGGATCTGGCACCGCCGCTGGTTCGTTTCCTGGGAAGAGAGGCGTCGGGGAAGAAAACTACTGCCGTATTTGTTGCCAAACTTGCCTCCCTTAAATTAAATTTTAGCTGATGTACGGAAGCAAAAGAACACCTTTGATAAGCATGTCTATCTTATGCAGTAGCGTAGAGTGTGCTTTCGCAAATAGATTTAAGCCAAGTTTGTTAAGAACATTTCCTTTCTTTCCCAGCACTGGAAGCACCTTTGTGAATGCAGTCCAGAGAAGCATCGCTTACTTTACCGCCACACCCTTGCAGAATTGGGTGATCTAGCTTGCGAGGTCAAGGCTCTGTCAGGGGAGAATGTTAAGCAGAACCCCTTGCTTAATGACATTCCTGCACCATCTAAAAAGGTTTGATATGGACTACAATGCACCTCTGTCAATTGAGTTGTTTGTTTCCAATATTTGCATTTTTCTTCGTGCTTCCTTCTTTTGACGGGTCTGTATCTACCATCTCCAGGTCAAAGATCGGTACATATCATATGCACAAGTTGCTGAGGATTGGCTTTCAGAATCAGATCATATTCTCCGTATGCCGTTCCTGGATACTGCATATTCCACTGCCTTAGAAGCCGCTGAACAATTTCTGTGGGGTGACCATGAAATGGATTCTGTATCTTTTTTCCTACTGACCATGCTATGATTTGCGTAAAGCAATTGAGTGACTTGCATTTTCTGTGGTACTATCGATTTCTTAGGTCCGGAACATGGCACTGAAATTAACTGAGGCTAAGAAATGGGTTCTGAGTGCTAGAAGTTGCCTCTCCAGAATTGATTATTTTTTGCTTTCTAAAGACAAGTGTTTGGAAAAAGTAAAGTATGTGGAAATCGAAGAATTAGTCGCTGTAAGATGTAAAGCATCCTGCGAGTCTAGTCTTACACAGTTGCAGGTATGTAAAATCAGTTACTGTTGTAGTTCTTTTCGTGAGACCCTGAAATTTACTCTGTTAAGATCCCCCCCCCCCCCCCCCCCCCCTCTTTGCAGGCCTATGCAGAGAAAGGAAAAATGTTGATTAGTGAAATAAACATTACGTTATCATCCTGCTCAACGGTAATTGTACTTTTTTGTTCATAACTAAACCTATAATACTTCTGTACGATTAATACAACCAGGAAATGCCTTTTGTGGGAAACAAAAGATATTTACATTGCAGAGTTAATTTCTTGCACCTACTATTCCATATTTTGTGGTGACAATATTTCCTCATTGCCTTGTTTTCTTAGGTTGACCACTTGGAAAAGCTATACTCCCGGGCTTCAGAATTCCCGGTTGAGCTAACAGAAACATCAAAATTGTCATGTGAGATTTCTTTTGCAAAGGTATGCACTCAGTGTAATGAGTTATTTGATTTTGTTATGTGCTCTAGTGGTATTTTCCTGTCCTATTCTAAACTTCTTACCATCTTACCATATATAACTTCTTGAATGTTTGTGTTTTGATTGCTCTGTAGTCTTGGTTGAAGAAAGTACATGATATCCTTGAAGGGAATAAACTTGACGTCATTGAAATAGATCTCCTGAATAGTCTGAAATTAGAGGTGTGTTTCCAGAAGTTTTGGCTGTCAACTTCCTCTTTGAAGTTAGCTCTGATTCACTGTACCGTTCATATGTTTCTGCGTTTTCTGGACCTGCCGGCATTTGACAATGTCTAAAACCTTGATAGATGGTACAAGTTCGAGTTCTAGTTCCTGAAATTGACCTTGTTTCAAAACTGTGGAAAGAAGCTGAATCATTAAGAATGCGGTGTCAACAATATCTCCAAGACTCCCCTGTTCTAAAGGTTGGCAGTCCTATTCCTTTTCTCAATTATTGTATCAAATTTGAAGGAATGCAGATGTGTTATTCTTTTGTTGTAAATGCTCCAGGAGCTGGAGAGTTTCCTCCTTGCACTGGATGGTACCAAGTTCAGCATTCCAGAGCTGAACCTTCTTAAGCAACATTATTCAGGTGCTTGCTCCTGGGCAAGTCATGTTAATGATGTACTCGGGAAACTTTTTGAAAGGAGTGACTATGACAACATTGTTAAGGAGTTGACAAGCCTTCTGCAGGATGGAAAATCACTGGGAGTAAAAGGTATGCTTTCAAAATACGCCTGTTCTTGGTGCTTGTTGTATTCAAAGCTCTTGTGTTGTAAATACTCAATGTTCACAAGAGGTATTATTCTGCTCAGTTGACGAACTGCCAATTGTTGAGAAAGAACTAAGGAGGTCCTTTTGCAGGAAGCAAGCATCTGAGGTATGTTTCTAGACTGTATAACTGAGACTCTGAGAGTAAGAACTCTTGTAATGAGAAGTGGTTACCTAGTTGAACTTTGGCAGACACCTACATATTGTGCTATTAAACCAAAAATTGACTCCTGCAGAATTTGGATTATGTAGTTCTTACTGATGATTGTACAGTAGAATTGTTTTCACTCTATAGCAACTGAAACGTGGATATTGATTAATTGTAATTAATTGCCAAATATGAACAAATTGAACCCAACATACATTTTTTTACTTGATTTGAAACTTGAAACCTATTAATTTTCTCCGAATTTTCAAATGGCTGAAAACTAATTTTTTGTAATGCATCTGTTCTTGTATCCTAGTCAGAGAACATCTTTATATTCCTGTCACAGAAATATATTTCTTCAGCCCTGATCTGTTGCACTATATCTGAGTTGTAACGAGTGTTGTGACCGATAGAAGAACTCTGTTAAATTCTGCACTTAACTTTGCCTCCATACACCGTTGTATGGTAGTTTCAAGTTTCAACACCGTTTTTTAGGGTGGATATTATTTCCTTGATGCTTAAGTAGACTTATCACTTAACATCCAAGTATGTAACAGGCTCTTGCAACACAAATGTCCATCGAGTTTATTGAAGAAATTCTAACACAAGCCTCCATGTAAGTTCAGTTGATGCACCAGCCTCTAAATATTGTATTGGATGTTTTATTTGCTCTTCCTCACTATAGCTAGCCTGCCAGATTAACTATTGAAGAGGAACCGCCATTTGTTGATCTGTCCCAACTGCTAAAAAATGCCACTGCTTGGGAACAAAAGGCCCGACTTATGCTTGAGCAATCAGCTTCTCTCTCTGAGTTTGAAGACCATATTCGGTACAACTCGTCATGGAGAGCTATATTCTTATGCTACAGACTATTTTTTTGTACTGAATATTGCATTTTCAGGTGCTCAGAGGACATACGAGCTATACTTCCGTCTGAACAGGATATGAAAGCAGAGGTCATTGTTGCTAGGCTGTGGGTGGACAAATGTCAGGCCTACCTGAGACCTAGATGTGATAAACTTGGGCTTGGAGTTTTCCTTAAAGTCGATGACCTAAAGGTTTGTTCAGTGTGGCTATCATGAAAAAGTATTTTCAGTGGACATACTTATTAAGTTTTAGATAACCTTGGTTCTTCATGTCACAGGATTTAATCTGTCAGCCTGGAAGTATGAAAGTCGTTCTCGACACTTCAGCACTTAATTCTGTTCTCAGTAATGTTGGAGAGTGGGAACATAATTCACTAATTCTGTCAATCAATTTAAGAACTCTACTGCATTTGAATGTGATCTACTCTACAGTTGACCCACTCGAAAGAAATTTGGAGGAGCTGCAACACAAGATCAGTGCAGAAATAGAAAGTGGATTATCTCTCGGTTTTGAGTTAAAGGTTCTTAATGAACTGAAAGATTCTTTGCTTGCAGTTGGATGGATGTTGAGAGCAATGTCTTTCTGCTGCAGGATTCCCTTGTTAGAGGTAACATGCTAACATGTTGTTCAGATGTTATTACTGTCCTAACACACTTGCTGCGTCTATTAGTTCTTGTGTTTAAAATAGGCTACTGTAAGGCTGTTCAGTGTGCTCTCTATCTTAGACCTTCGACTTTTACTGTCTTAGTGACACTCCTAAGTCCAGTTTACCATAGTATGTATTGGCCCAGCACAAAAAATGGGATAGGGACGACCATCCATTTTCTCTCAGCAGGGCGATTGTATATGTATATCACTACCGGCCTCACTCACGTGCACCTTTCCTGGTCCGCCTCTCCCTCTCTCCATGAAATTTTGCCTCCTGTTCCAGTTCTACTGTATGAAAGAGAGCGTGTATGTGATGGGGAAGGGTGTGCAGGAAAAAAAGAGTGCACGCCTGTGTATGTATGTGAGAACAAGTTCAAAGATACATGTTAGAGTGTCACTGGCATTTCATCTCAGCCTTCGGTATGTGCTGTATGGTGGGGTGGTGTAGCGTCGATTTTGTGGATGAGCTGTATCACCTAGCACCACTCTATTTGTTCTGCAAGTATTGGTTTGAAGTTCCTCTCTTTCAGTTGCTCATCTGGCATTACTTTAGGTCAACTGGCATTTGCTTGTTTTTCTAATTTTTAAATTGAGGATTTCGTAGAGGTCAAAGGACAAGGCCACTGGTTCATCCTTATACCGTAGTACCCAGGGGCGGATGTACTAAAGGCCACCATGTGCAGAATTGTTTTTTTTTATATAGCCAGTATATCTGTAGTGTGTGACATCCAAATTATCATGAGCAACATGTGATTTGTGTAGGGTCTGCACTCTTGATCCGCCACTGATAGTATTACCACAGTAGTGAGTCAGTTATCCTTTTGATATGCATGTCCTTGCTGATCCTAACTGACCTTTGGAATTGAATTACTCAACTGTAGAGTGAAACTACTTATTGTTTACTGTATAAATGGATGGTTTCCCATTCCACTACATATATATATATATATCTTAAATTTTTAGCAGAAGTTGTGAGAGCATAACCAGTTTTGGCATAAACACCTAAATTTAACCTTTCAGGATGTTGATAGAGTAATTGAAGAAGCTGTCCATCTTCCTGCCTCATTGTCAAACTGCCCTTTAGCTACATCGTTGATGAGCGGATTATATTGGCTAAGGAAAGCACTTGTTCTGCTTCCTGGTTCTGAAAAGTCTGTAAAATCCAAATTGGAGAATGCTGAAAATATTTTAGCAGAACATCAGGCAAGTTTTCAAAACAGCCGCCATACCTTTCACATTTTGTCATGCACTTCATCTGTTCTTGGGTTTCAACTGCATTATATTTTTGCTTGTCACAGGAAATTGCTGTTCCTTATTCTATGATGACTGCCAAGCTTGAAGATGCTATAAACAAACATAGGTAAGTCACATGTATCCAGAATGGTTATTATAAACATCTGTGTTGCTTATGAGGATAGATACACAATAACCAGGTCTTGCTACCATATTTTAGCTGGAATATACTAGTGCAAATATCTTCAAAATGATTAACAGATTATACCGGAGTGGAGTACTAGGATATCTCCATTCCTTTTCTGTTTTGTGCACTTTTCCCGAAAGCTACTTTTGTGTGGTCCCGATCCTTTACTGCCTCAAGTAATAGTATAAGCCATCAAGTTGCATTTGAAGCCCATCATATTATCATTCAACAAATTGTCATTCCTCTCAGGTCATGGATAGAGCAGTGTAATGCTTTCTTTATGTTGCCTGATCACCAATCTTTGGCTGGACTACTAAGGCTTAGAGTAAGTCATCATATTATATTATCAATATATTGCTTCCCCATTCTCCCTTACAAGTTCATGAAATATTGAATGATAATTATATTCTATCATCTTGAATATGTTCTGCTAACTTTCATGGTACTTGAACTTCCATAGGACAGTGGCCAGACTGTTGCATTTGATTGTTGTGAAATGGATAGGGTTCTTCTTGATATTAAAAAGATCGATGGGTGGTTAAATCGGTGCCGCTGTACTCTGTCTGCGGATGTCAATGATAATGGTTCTTTGCTCTCCTTGCTTTGGAAGGTTGGTTTCTGTTTGAATGACCAAGGTTTGTTGTTTTGTTTTGTTTTGCTGGCAAATGATTTGACCTTTTCACTTCCTGTTTCAGATCAGCGAATCATTGGACAATGCTTCTATATTATATGCTGAGGATTGTAAGAAGAAAGAGTTCTGTGTCATCTGTTCATGTGATGTGGGAGATGTTGTAGCCTCTAGATGTGTAATATGTCAAGACTGGTAAGTTACAGGTGCTTGGATTGCTTTTCCATGTTTGCCTTAAGTGTCAGCCACATAATAATATTATGCTTCTGTTTATACTGCTACTCGAATGACTTGTTTGTTTATGTGCGCATATATCATTAGTGTACATTAGATATGATTCTCCGAATCCAACGTAACAACACCTTGTTTCCTGCGAGTATTAAGTTAAGGGAACTATCTAGTCCAGTCAGACCATGTCTCTTGTATGGCTGGCACATTTAATCTTTTGTTGTGTGTGCATTTTCTCCCTCATCTGTTGATCGAATGATCTATTATGCAGGTACCACGGCTCTTGTGTGGAACCACTACTTACTTCTAAACAACTGACCAGTGAATATATTTGTCCATTTTGTTACTCTTTAGAAAGTGGGGATCCATTAGAGAAAAGAATACAAGAAAAGGTAATTATCAGTTAGATAAATCTGATTAAGTCGTTAAGCCATGTTATATTCTGATACTGATGAAAATGCTACAGATGTTTAAAGGGAACCGCCCTGCTCTTAGTGCGCTTACTGAACTCCTCAGTTTCACAAAGGGTTTCTACACAGGGTAATTTAGGGTTAAAAATAATCATTTTATTGAAACTTAAGATCCTCATTTGGCTTACTAAGATTCACCTGACCTTTAATAGACTTGAGGAATTGGATCTGTTGGAAGAGCTTATCAAGAAGGGTTGTGACTTTAAGTCCTATTTGATGCAAATTCTGCATGGTGCGGATTCTTACGACGGAGAAGATCTCAGTGTCATGTGCAAACCTCTTTTAGTTGTTATGAAGGTAATGATCCTTGGCAGTCCTGTCCCTTATTTCACAAATGTTGAAGTATTTTAGGTGCTCTCGACTCTGGAGTGGTGGACGTGTTAGAAGAAATAAAGCCGTGTAACATTGCTGGTTACCTTTTTGGTCATCTTTGTAGGCAACATCAGCTGCTGGCTTATATTATCAGCAAATCAGCAGCAAAATTGAGTTGGTGTTGAGTAGATATTCATGGAAGAAACGGATTCATAAAATCTTGTGTGGTGGAAAAAAGACATCGATCAAACACGTAATGCGCCTTGATAAAGAGGTAACATGATTGATTTAACCTGTAACTCTTCTTGCTAGATCAGTGGCAATTTAATTTTAACTTACTCAGCTTGATGTTTTGATGCTATTAGGGCTCGAATTTAGAGATTTCTAGTGAAGATTTCTTCAAGTTGGAGATATGTAGAATAAAGGAAACCAGTCAGCAGTGGCTGGCCAAAGCAGAAAAGGTGAGAAGTGGGTTTCTTTCGCTATTTGCTTTTTAAGATGGAAACAAAACCATGCAAACCCTAAGACTATGCTGTGACAAAGGTTTCCTCTGATTGCGGTGAGCTTCCACTTGATCTCGTATATGGACTCATCATCGAAGGGAAAAATCTATCCGTACATGTCGAGAAGGAACTAAAGGTACGTGTCTTAATTCGAGATCCAATTATTCATCGAGTTGTTCGTCCGTCCTTTTTTCTCATCGACCAAGTTCCATTGCAGCTACTCGGAGATCGTAGCATCCTTTACTGCATTTGCCGCAAGCCGTATGATAACAGGGCCATGATCGCGTGCGACCAGTGTGACGAGTGGTATCATTTTGACTGCATCAATCTGTGTGGCCCCCCTCCGAAAATGTTCCACTGTCCTGCTTGCCGCCCTAACAACGGCGAAGGGTTCATATTGCTTCCACGCTCGACCGGCGAGGAAGATAGGTATGCGTGTTCGTTCTAATCGTGTCCTTGGAGCTGTCATCTTGGTCTAGATGTCGGTACCGGCTGGTGTGTTCTCTTTATGTATGACTCTTGTTTTTTTTTTACCTTGTCTCAGATCAAGCACCGGAGCATGGTCGCACACTCCTCCAGCATCTTGCGATGAGTCGGAAACTGTGGAGGCTAACAAGTGTAGTAGCAGTGGCGGTAACCCGTTGGAGAAATCATCCCAGGTCAGGGTAGATCTAGCGAAGCTCCTGCGCCACGATAGCGAGGTGGATAACACGTGGCGCGAGGGCAAAAGGATCCTGAATAGAACAGCCAGGAGGCGCAGCAGCTTCGCGGGACTGCTATGATGTCCAGCAGCATGCATGTAGTGCAACATTTCTCACTGGTTTAGTTTTTATTTTCGATTCTTTCATGCATTGCTGATGATTGCGGGCGAGTCGTTACCTGAAAACGGCGGGTTACGCCATCGGTTCTGAACTTGCCGTTCATCAGGTGTAGATTTGTTACCAGGAATACTTTTGTTTAGCTGTTGGCAGTGTTTATTTATATTTATTTTTACCACGGCCATTGTATGTGTAAAGCTTCGAAAGCACACCCGTTGTTTCCTGTAAAAGCAGTGTACTCTTAACCATGGAAAAAAAGTTGTTTCTCTCAGAATCTAAGATCTTGCAGATTATAATTTTACTGTAAAGACGAGCTGTTTACGTATAAATTGAAAATCCATGTAGTTGGTTTTAGTGAATCGGGAGACATGTTGAATGTTTCTGGAAAATGAATTGTTGAGCATGAATCCCTCTATTTATATTTGCTACTCCCTCCCTTCTTCTATACAAGGGCACTTTCATCTTCTCTTGATTCGGTTTGACCAAGTCTACATAAAACTTGTATCAACCCAATAATTACATTGTTGAAACATATTTAATGCTAAACTTAGTGGTAATGATTCGATAGTGTAGGTGCCAAACTGCCAATATTTTGTTCGGTAGACTTGGCCAAATATTATACTCCCTCCGATCCGAATTTAGTGTCGCTAGTTCTATATAAATATGTACATCCGTAGCTCAGTTTCTCCGTCATTTATTTCGGATCAGAGGGAGTAACACTTTGACTGAAGACAAGGTTAATTGGTCGTGTATGCAAAAATACAGGGATCGCAATCCATATGTGAAACATCGTTTTGTACATTGTTTGGATGCCACATACATAACATGTGTTGAAGTGAAAATCAGAACAAGCCTTTCTACCCAAGGAAGGCTGCAAGTGTGATAGGATAAGGTTAGGCCACGATGAGCAAGAGAACTCGAGCACTCTCCACTCGCCGGAATCAAATGGGACCATGGCGTGCAACCCTCCTCGAGCTACCTTTAAGTAGGGTTTCTTTCATCCTTTTTGTGCGTTGTTGTTGGATGAATAGATTTGAGGGACTCCATGGAGGCCTCCGGCTCCTCTTCTTCCCCCTCTCCTTACTTTATCCACCACCACCGCTCATCCCCTTCCCCCTCCTCCACCGCCACCCAACCACCCTTCCCTATGATAGGACATCTCCATCCCTATGCGGTCTGGTGTTAATGACAACATAATTAGTAGCATGGGTTTGAGATATATATAGGCTTATTTTAATATGAAACAAGATGGTTCAAAGCCTCAAAGATAAAAAGGAAAAACATACGGTGTACCGATGATTTTCAGTTATTTGAGTTGTATGAAGACCGTACTACCAAGAAGGGTCCACATTGGAAACGTGTAGGTGGAATCAATCCCGTACACAAATCCACTAAATGCACCCACCCTAACACTTCCTTGAGAGAGAGAGTCCATACTATGTTGAACTAAGTGTTCATGATTTTGGAAATCCGGATAGGGCCCGGATAATACGGACCCCGGTTGACCCGGACCTTGATCCAAAGAGTAATATCATGGGAGGATGCAAGTGTGCAACTCTTGGGTGCCTATGAACATTTTGCCGGACAATGGCTCGGATGTTCTAGTTGTTCGGATAATTCGGCTGCCCGGTTAATCCAGCTGGCCTAGATTTGGGTCCTGATAAGTAACGCCTTTCGGTGCGCTTGGCGCATCCCAAGGATGTCCCTGGAACATTTTCTTGATGTACCCGGATAACCTGGATAGGCAAACACTACAGCATACCAGATGAATTTTGGGGACCCATATAAATAGACCCCATTCTTCTCCAAAGAAGGGGATGACTTCATTCCTCAAACATTCAGATCTCATAGATCTCCCACCCCATTACTCCAAACTTATTGATTCATTGAGGGGTGAAGGAGGAGATGTAGATCTAGGGTCACACCGATTTTTTTGATTCCAACCTACTAATCCCTTGGGGATCTTATTACTCATGTGTTCATTGGAACTCTAGACGGAAGAGGTGTCTCGGAGCTCGGCCATAGTGGTGATCTTCTCCAGATATAGTTGAGAGCCTACAATTAAGTTGTGGATATAGCCTTAACCTTGTTTCTAAGGGTTTGGTTGCCGCCTTTCAAGGACACCATATAGTGGATCGAGGCACTGTGCGTTGCTGGAGACTTGGAGAGAATAAGGTGACACACTGGGCTATTGGGGAGCTTGATGTCTCCACACCTCATCAATGGAGATTAGCTTTTCGAATGGAAAGTGAATTTCAGTATGCATCCTCGTATACATTATTTGGTTACTCTTTAATTACTTGTGTCTAGATTTGACTGCCTTTATATCTCTTGTGCTAGATAGTGTCCTTGTTGTCATATAGGTTGCTCACCTAGTTACATGACCTATAGATGTCATATTCTTACATCTCCCTAATTTGCTGAGAAAGAAAGTAAAAATTGCAGCTATCTATTAACCCACCTCTAGTCGACCTTTCCGATCCTTTCACTCTCCTCCTCATGGGGACTACTAACAGCATTCGCGGCCTAGAGGCCCACACTTTGAGCGTCCTCTATCACTGACTCCATTTGCCGCCTATGTGTCTCCACGAGCTATCTAGTGAATGCCTCCAAGGAGGGGAACGACACCCCATAGGGTTTCCCATGTGTTTTTCGCCTCCTAGGAAGAGACGACTCCCTCCCGCGAGCGTCGATGTTGTCAGCATCACATGGGGATTTCTGCTTAGCCATACCATCAACCCCGAGATTCTCCGGATAAGTGCAGGCTGGAGCCACTAGCTAGTTGACCTCATAGCCTTAGAGAGGCAAGGCTCGTCTCGCTGTCAGCGAAGGGTTAGCCACCACCAGACGAAAGAGATCCAACACACTGTCGACATCACTATGATGCCAAGTAGTCGACATTATCACACCGCCTATAGCCACATGCCTAGTGGCCCACGGTCAAAGCTCCCAGGGGCGCCTCTCTGCCGAATGGAGGGGCGGGAGGTGTGGTCGCCTCATGTGCCTCCTAGGGTTAATAGAGGCACGACATTATGTTGAAAGTACATTGTTGTTAGGAACACAACAATGTTTTGTACCTAAATGTAACATGTGTTTGGGGTGATCGCGTGCTCGACCCCTGTGGCACCCCTGCGTCGTGCCTAGACCGAGAGGCTAGGCAGGCAGGCCGGCACGCCACAACACGTTTATCTTTACTCCCTCTGATCCTTAAAAAAACGTCGGAAGTTGTACTAGTGTGATTAGTTTTCCTTCCGACATTTATTCTGGATCGGAGTGGGTATTTTTTCCTAAAAAAATAGGCTGAACAAGAAAAAAAACAACCCGCCGTGCTAAACGGGCCGGCCTGTTTATCGAAGGGCCTTGCTTGGGTCTCGAGACGAGACAGGCAGCACGGCACGGTCCGGCCCGTTTGCCAACTCTGTAAGCAGCCAAACTCAAGTGAGTACTTTTTTTTCTAGGGTTTTACGGGGAGCGTTGGTTCCATTTCGTTTCGGCCTCCTCATCCTCTCTCTCTCTCTCGCCGGACCATGCCGCGCCGCCCTCCTCCGGCGACCTCCTCGTGCTAGGGTTTCCTCTTCCTGCGCCGTCGGATGAATGGATTCGAGGGACTCCATGGTGGCCTCCGGCTCCTCCTCCTCCTCCCCCTCCCCCTACTACATCCACCACCGCCCCTCCCCCTCCGCCGCCGCCACCCAACCACCCTCCACCTTCCCTTCTCCTCTTGACGACTACCGGAATAACCATTTCGACCCGGCCGCCCCCGGCCCTGGTCGCGCCTTCTCCTTCCAGATGGGGCCCGACCCCCACATTGCCCAGGCCCAGGGCCCCCACGCCGACGCCTCGCCGCCCGTGTGCGGCGACCAGCAGCCGCACCCCGGCGGGGGGAGCCAGGACGACCTGGCCAGGAAGAAGCGGGGCAGACCCCGCAAGTACAAGCCGGACTCGCCGTCTCAGCCCTCCACCGCCCTGGTGGTCGTGCCCGCCACCCCTGGCTCCGAGAAGCGGCGGGGCCGGCCGCCCGGGTCCGGCAAGATGCAGCAGCTCGCCTCCCTCGGTAATTACTCTTCCAGTCTTCCGTGCCACAATGTATTTACTCTTCACTCCCATGGAAACACACACACACACTGCGTTAATTTTGTTATTGGCATGGAAAAACTGGGCCATCAGAAAGCCAGCAATGGGATTCGCCGTCTCATAACACAAATAACCGTCTCCATCCATTCATTCCTTCTCAAAAAAGAAAAAAAAAGAAACACGCCGAAAACATGGGAGTGTTTTGTCATCAGGATTTTGTTACGAGCACATCACGTGTTTCAAAAAAAATTTGAGTAACGCTCGGTGATCACATTGTTGTGTTCCTTTGCAGGAGAATCGTTTCTTGGCTCTGTCGGCACGGGGTTCACTCCCCATGTCATCATCATACCGTCAGGAGAGGTACGCCATACTGCCATGCTGCTTCACAAAATTGTATTATGTATGTTCCTTCAATAATTTTTCCTTTGGTGCATGTGAGATCTTCCCAAGAAAATTGTATGGAGCATCCATTCTTCTGCATACGTTTGGTAGAATGCGCTTTCTGTATGTGGTTAGTCGCCCTGTTGCTTTCTTAATTCATAACATACCAGGGAATACTCAAACTTGACAGTTAATTCTCTGATCCCTAACTTGAACTAGGCAACCTTAAATCGGAAGGAAACCAATCTAATCTATTTCTCTATTTTCCAAACTATTCCTGTCTACATTTAATTAACTTCCCACCAATAAGACCCTTATCTGTTTATTCGACTGGATGGCTAGGATATGCTGTGCTACGGAACCGCACACCATGAACAGTAACTCTGTCACACCAGGCTACGATATGTTGCGTCATAAGCACATTATATTAGTTTTTCAAGCTTTTATTACCACACCAGATCTATGGGTGTTGTTACTTGAACAAACGGTCAATAGTTTCTATTTATTATTGTTTCAAATTTCATAAGCATGCTATTATTTGGTCAGGAACTGTTGAATCTTTTGTTCCTCAACCATTATATGGTTAATGTTGAATATAGTTCCACATGGCCCATGCTATCTTAAATGTACTAGAAGAGATTGACTGATAGTTTTCTATGCATTATGCACATTCCGTTGCATCACTTACAGTTATGACTTGTCTATGCCTAACTGCCTCTTCTCCTTGTGCAGGATGTTGCAGCCAGGATAATGTCTTTCTCACAGCAAGGCCCAAGGGCAGTCTGCATCATGTCAGCATCAGGGGCTGTCTCCACAGCAACCCTTCATCAGGATGCAAGCTCTGGCAGTGTAGTTACATATGAGGTATGGGATCTCATGGGTGTTAGCACCAGTGGTCATTAGACTGATATTTATAAGAATTTTAGTCTCTTGTTATCTAATGTGACAAAAAACTGTGCTTAAAATGTTCCAGAATTAGCTATTCTGTTAATCCGCAAACTTTTACCAGGTCCTTTACAAAATTTAGTTTCGGAATGAACACTGGGCTAACAAAGTAGCTGCATTTTCATCCTGACTTCTCCCTACAAGTCAGGTTCAAAACTTTTATCAGAGTCCATCGGGTTCAAAATCTAACCATATACGTACAGTGCTATGTTGTAGTAGAATGTAACCAGTAGGCTAGCAAAGTATCTGCATTTTCATCCCGAGTCCTACCTATAAACCTAATATCACTGTTGATAAAATTGGAAACAAGGCGTGTTCTTATTTCTGGAATCGAGGCTCAGTTACATGAGAAGAATAGCTGTATTCAACACCATAGGTCAAAGAACCAGCCTTTGTTTTTATTTGTCATTGTGCTATGGTTCAAAAAAGCGTTCGCTCAGGCGCGCTTAAGCGCTGAGCGACGGCCTTCCGCTTCGCTTCTGGCCTGAGCGCTCGATTAAGCGAGGAAGATAGATAGGGGAGAGAAGAAATGCAACTGGTCGAGAAAACAGAGCAGGGAATGAGGGGCGGATGCAGGGAAGGAGTGGGCGAAGGCATGGAGGGAGGGATGGGGGCAAGGAATCCATGGAAGGGGAGCTACAGCGTGGCCATTGTGGCTGTTGAGGCGTGGCTAGAGGGGAGCAGGTGAGAGAAAGAGATAGAATAGAATAGATGGACGGTGAATATTAGAGAATATAGATGGTTCAGATTGAGCTGGGTAGGCTAGGGTTTCATATGGGCCTTACTGGACCAATATTGTCTTACTGGGCCTTACTGGACCAATATTGTCTTACTAGACCAATATATGCCTAGATTGCCTTCCCTGCTCCTGTCCGTACGCTTTTACCCTGAACGCTTAAGCGGCGCTTAAGCTCGCCTATGCAGTAGTTCCTCTAGGCTGAGCCTCATCGCTCGCTCAGCGCTCAGCGCTTTTTTGAACCGGGCTACTCATTTCATTTTCATCCTGTTGAATCTGGAAGATAACTTCTTAGGGCCGGTGGGATGGGTCATGGGAGTGTCCATTATCCATATGTGGCATGGTCCATTAATTATTTCTGGCACCAAATGGCAGTAGTTGTTTTCTCTAGTACTTGTCACCTTAGTGCTCTTGTTCCCGTTATTCCACGTTTATTTAAGAGCTGCATCTTTGATGTATTACGGTGTTGGTCTGTTGTCTCCCTAGAAGTGTGATCTGACTCTTGTTTTCTTTGCATAATCTGACTGCTTCAGTCCTTTGTTATCAAATGAAGTCATGATATGTTGTTATGAACTTAGAGCAGGAGTCCGTCCACGCCTGTACTTTCATTGAATATGCATATTATTGCTTTATATTTATTCTTCCAAGAAATGCTTCACTTGTAGCATTGATTGTGGAGAAGACTTATTCGCTGTAATATTATTTTTCATGTGTCCACTTTACGTTTTTGACAGGGCCGATTCGAGATCCTTTGCCTGTCTGGATCATATCTGGTGATAGACGACGGTGTTTCCCGCACGCGGAACGGAGGGCTATGCATCGCGCTGTGCGGTGTCGATCACAGGGTCATCGGAGGGAGCGTTGGTGGAGTCCTTACAGCGGCCGGGACTGTCCAGGTTATCATCGCAGTTGTCTTATTTCACATTTGACTGAAACATGAGCATAATCATCAGCTTGGATACCTTGATGTTGCACAACCTGATGCCTCCCAGAAGTTGGTAGTTAGCATGCCGAAAGGCAGAAGACCGACCATGGTTTATCGCGCTAACCTGTAGCTAACACGATCTCTGTGGGTGCCTTTCTGCTGCTGGTACAGGTGATTGTGGGGAGCTTCATGTACGCGGGGTCGAAGAAGAAGAGCAAGAAAGGCAAGGCCGAGCAAGAGGCCACGGAAGAAGCAAATGATGCAAATGGTGGTGGCGTCGGCGGTGAGGAGGATGAGGAGACCCCCCCACCGCCGCCGTTGATGACGACGATGCCCCGTGACGGGGAGGGGGAGGAACAGTTGGTGTCGCCGGATGACGCGGTGATGACGGGTGGCGGCGGTGGCGGGTGGACGGGCATGATGCGGCAGATGGAGTCGCGGTCGTGCAACATCGACATCAACTCGATCCGGGAGTGAGTGATTAAGAAAGCCGAGTGGGGGGTGGATATTAACAATGATGTCTGTTTCTGGAGTTAGCTATTGTTGGGTAGACGTAGGGATAGCTGCACATGACATGAGATGAGATGAGTTGCATAACTAGAGGAGGAGTAGGCGAAGCGCCTCGCCCGCACCGCTGTAGCTGCTGGTGGCGTCCGTAGCTTTTTGTTTCTCGCCATAATGCTATTATTTGTTTTTGGGTACTAATACCTTAGCTAGATGGTTGATTAATTTGAAGAGATATTTACTCAGAGTCATCTCGTAGATTCCAAGAAATGTTGCTCACCAAATCGTGAAAAACGCATGTGGGTGTAGCTACACCCGAGTGTAGTATGAATATGTTCTATATATATATACTTAAGTGTTCGATGAATAACTATTCAGCACACCTAAGAAACTAATCACCTTCTAATCCCGAATAAGACCCCACATATGTCACATTCTAATCCCGTACCACACCCCCACCCACCCCACCTTCTAATCTGGCTCTCTCTCTCTCTCCCAAATTCCCCCAACGACCTCCCCTCGTGGCCGTCGCCACGCCTGCCCTCCGGCGAGGACGCTGCCCCACCCGCCGCCCCGGCCTCCCGCGCGCCTCGCGCCGCCGGCGACGACTCCTACGCGCCACCCGCACCTCCTCGACTCCGGCGGTCGGCTCCCGCACCTCCTACCTCCGCTGCCACGCCCGGAGTCTCTCCGTCACGCGACGCCCTGCTCCTGCTCCGGCCGCCACCTCCCATCGGCACGCCTCGAGCTCCACCTGCCGCCGCGCGCCACCCGAGATCCTAGCGCGAGTGCGGTCCCCCGGCCTCCCTTGTTTGCCAGCGCGCCCTGCATCTCGTCGGCCGGCGCGCCCTGCATCTTCCCGCTGCCCTTTCCCCTGCCGGCGACCGTGTCCGGGTTTCCCAGCGCCGGCTGCTGCGGGAAAGCAACCTCCTCGCCGTCGAGAACGAATCGATCCACCGCGCGGCCACTTGAATCCCCTCCACCGTCTCCCGGATGGTTCCGCCGCCGCCGTCCCCGCATGCTCCCATGGCGCCGCCGTCCCCGGAGTGCTCCCAGCGCCGCAACCCCCCTAATGCTCTCCGCTCCGCGCCCGTCGTCGACTGGCCTCCCGTCGCTCTGGATTCCCGCGTCCTCGGCGAGCTCCTGCCGTGGGATTAGCCCACGGGATTGGCAGGTACCCCCGATGGTCTCCTCCTGCTCGTCGTCTTAACCCCCGTCCTCGGCAGCACAAACGGGCAGCAGCGGCAGTAGCAGTTCATACGACCGGCCGGCAGCGCGAGTCCAGGAGGGCATTCGCGTCATCAATCTCCGACAGCTCCAGCCATCTCCCCGCTGCCTGGCTGTCCTCTGCGCCGGTTGAACGATCCCGGGCTGCTTCCTCTTCTTCAGCGCGTAGCAGCTGCGATTTGGGAATTCATAACCGACTGGGATGTATTGTGCCTGCTGGGTGTATACGCCTGTGAGGCTGCAAGAGATCCATTCCACGAATGTTTCTTTCCGGAGTCCACACATATATTATATATAATAATGTGCAGTACACTGATTTCCTGGTACAGTTCCGCTTCTCGGTCGATGCTGCAAAAATAAGTTCACTTGCAACCAATTTGAAGTACACTCGTTTGGAGCTGGCAGTGCATCATCTCCTGCCGCCGGCCGCCCCTATCCCCCGCATCCCATGTGGCCACAGTTCGTCCACCCTGTGGACTGCCGCCGCTGGCCCGAGTGGACTGCCGTTGGGCCGCTTGTTGACTGCCGCTGCTGGGCAGGTAGCTCGAGTCGCTCTGAACTCCGGCCGCACGTCACCTGGACTACCGGCACCCTCGCCCCTCGAGCTGGCATGTGCTCTTGTACGGTGGTGCCCGATGTGAACTGCTTCCGCTGCTCCGCCTGAAGGTGTCACGGGATGGAGCTTCAAATGATGTCTCTGCTGTCTTTTCACTACTTGTGAAGCTGCTGCTAAAAGAAAAGAGCATGACTAGGAGAGCATGAGAGCATCACGGTACTTGTGCTAACTGTTGCTTCGGTGGTGAACTTGTGCTAATTTTAGTTCTTCTCAAGGTGCTGAATGTCTACAAGTCACAAATATACTTGCGTTACTAATTAACAGTGTACTCGTATCATATTTTATTTCTTCCGTATATTTTATTATGAATCAGAACTGTACTTTGTGGGAAATGGTAGTTCAATATATTTATAATCAGAAGTTGACCTTGTTTCCCTTGAAAGTTCACTTTCATTTTGCCGGTGACTACAAAATTTACCAGAAGTTCGCCTCGAACATGTTGCAACTTCATCTTTTGACAAAACTAGCTCACAAAATAAAAAAGAGAAGTCCACTTGTTAAGCCACAACGATTCGGGGACGAAATAATAAAATCCACTATTAAAAAACTCGGAAAACTGTAGTTACCAAATTAAAAGTTCACTTATACTATATTGGGGAGTTAAAATTGTCCCATGTGAAAGTTCGGTTATAGCCGTAAGAGCAGTTCATTTGCTAAAAAAACGAAGTTCACCTAATATATGCAGAAAAGTTCACTTTGTCATTGACGTGAAGTTCACATTATGCACGGCACAAAGTTTATTTTTCCAATACTTTGGCGAGTTCATATATTTCTTAAATGTTCATTATGCATGACATGAACTTCACTTTTTAAATCGTGGGAATTAAAAAAGGGATTTCAATTCGTCGATACCCCAAGGTTCACATTCTTCCTAACAACAAAAATAAAAATTCATTCGTGAGTAAAAAAAGATTCATGTTTTTCTAAAAAAAGAGGTTCACTTTCTTAATCGCGGAAGTTCACGTCTTGGAGTTCAAATCCTTCATCTCGAAGGTTCACTTTTTTATTGTCCGTCGACAAGTTGAATTGCGAATTAATAGGAAGTTCACTTACGTATCATAAGAAGTTCAGAAAAATAGTTCTCCAAAATAAAGTTCACTTGCAAAAAAAAGAAAGTTCATGTGCGTATCAAGAGAGGTTCAGAAAAATATGATATGGTATGCCGAGAAATTCAGTTACGAAAAAGGAAGTTCACTTACGTAGTTCTAGGGAGTTATCAACTTTATGAGTAAGTTCAGAAGTGGTTCGAGAATAGGAAGTTCACATGTGTATGGTGAGAAGTTCAGAAAAAAGATGGTCCGGCGAGATGTTCACTTGTGAAAAAAATAGAAAGTTCACTTACGTTCCTGGTAAAGTTCACTTTCGCTCGTGGAAAAAATAAGAAGTTCACCTCTTCTTGTTCGGATGTTCACATACAGATAGAGAGAAGTTCACGCCTATATTGGAGGCGGTTCATATCTCTGTTTTTGTAGGATGGAAGTCGTACTAGATAAAATCATCACTACAAGCTATATTTGTCCAAATCGACCGCCCAACATGCAATTGGGGGATATGAGTATAATTTGACTCTCCCATACCGCCACACCCTACCCGAGTAGTTAAACCGTGTCAATTTTCAATCGATTGACATGCCATCTTGTTTATCAGTTTTCGTATTTTTAAAATAATCAAAAACCGTACCGAATTTCGAAAATATTTCTTCACGAAAAAGTTGCCCCTAGTGAATATCTTTCCAACGCCGTATCATTTGTTACGTTTCGATGAGCGGTTTGAAAATAATTACCAAAAAACTGTCCGCTGGATCTAAAATAGAATTGATTATTTTTAAAACTGCTCTTAAACCGCAACAAATTTCGAAAATTAGCTAGACATGGAGAAGTTGCGCATTTTACATATCTTTCCAACGGCATATCACTTGTATCATGGCGTCCAAAATACAGTACGAAAACGGATAAATCCGCGAAAACATTGTATAGTATATTTAAAATTGTTTTCAAACTGTGCATAATTTCGGAAACTGACAGAAGAGTAAAAGTTGCGCAAATCCAACGGCATATAATTTGCATCCATCCGACGAGCGGTTTGAAAATGGCTCAATAAATACTGTACGAATACGGACAAAATTGTGAAATCCGTGTTTAGTATATTCGAAATTGTTTTAAAACCGTACAGAATTTGGAAACCGTCTAGAAGAGTAAAAGTTGCGCATTTACAATATGAATCCAACGGCATATCGCATGCGTCATTCCGATAAACGGCTTGAAAATGGCGGTCAAAATACTGTCCGGAAAAACAGATATCTAGGTGTTCCGTCGAGAGGTTCACGGTTTAATGTTTAGGAAGTTCAGAAAGTTGTTCAGAATAATTATTCTGCAAGTGAGTGCAGAATAGCTGGGGCAATATGTCACAAGTGTGGGTTCGAGAAGTGACACCCTATTGTATTTTTTTTATGATTTAGACATTTTGCGATAAATAAATGAAATTTCAAAAGTGGTAATAACTCTTTGTGATGTCAATTAGCATCACTTCACGCCACCACCCATCTTTTATGGGATAAAACTGCTCATATATGTCATGGAGTAGTTTTGTACTACCATTATGACGAGGTCCATTACCAGTCGCTGTTCACTGAAGCTCGAACCAGTTTAAAATCATTATCTCCCTTGTGCTACCATCCCGATCTTCAAGTGTGACCCATGCGAACATAAATTTACCATCCAAAAGTATCACGACACATTATACTCTTTTTTACTAGTAATTGTGCATGTTAATGCACGAGTGTTTCTTTTCTCACCTAATTCTATCATACAATTATTTTTCTGGAAAACCCACATGTGGAGCATAACATCAATTGATTTGAAGCATACCATATTGTTATTTCCTTCTAACAACATGATGAGGCTACAACTTTGAAGATAGAGCAAAAAACAGGCCTACAAGTTGCAACAAGAAAAAAACATACAAAAAGTCAGGCTACTACAAATTACAACTACGAGAAGTGATTTCACCTCCATATAGAAACATATCCATATTTTTGTTTGCAGCTAGTGAAGCTACAAACCAGTACAGATCTCGAACGATTAAACACATAAGCTTCGTCTTGATTTCTTGAGCACTCTGAGTCACCTTGGTTGGCTTAGTCATAAGGCATTTGTGTCATTTGTTTGTGTTTTTGTTGGACGCAATGAAGAGAGATGTCAAAGACGTATAAGAGGGGCAAATGGGAACGATGCCATTTGCACCTCCTTACATTTTTCTCTTCATCATCTTCTTCTTTCTTCTTCTTTTTCAGAGATATAGTCCCCTTGCACTTGGATCCTTTTCTTGGCCACGAGCCCACGACATTCTTCCGGGTCTCACAAAGTTTTCCAACACATCACTTGAGGTCAACGATGGGTCTCTTTTGTGGTAGGGGATGATGGTTTGAGGAATTCAAGAGTGGAATGAATCCAACGACCAAGACAGCACAACTCAAGGCTTTATTCAATGAGCCAGTGAGCCACCGCCGCCGTCTTCTTCCTCCTCCCTCCCTCCCTCCCGCCGGCGGCATGGAGTCGGAGTTCGTGCTCCGGTCGGGCGTGCGGGCGGGGCTCAAGCGGGAGTTCGCCTTTGCCATCGCCTCCCAGGCCGCGCTCCTCGCACCCTCCCGGGGCCGCACCCGCTCCTCCTCCTCCTCCACCCCCCTCCTCTCCCCCTCCCCCGCAGTGCCCAGCAGCAGCAGGCCGCCCTCCAAGCGCCCGCGGCCCCCGGATCCCGCCACTGCCCCGCCGGATCCGCCGCCGCCGGTGCTCGCCCTGCTCGCGACCCCGCCCGCCAACACCGAGCCCCAGCAGCTACAGGAAGATGAGGAGGAGTTCTTCATCCCGCCGGAGACGCCGCCCCGCCGGGTCACCCGCTCCATGCTCGCCACCAAGTCCCCTCCCCCAGCCCCCTCCTCCACTAAGCCCAAGCCCAGGCCCAGACAGAAGCCCGCCGCAGACAACACCCAGCCCCGCCCCGGAGGAGCAACCACGCCGCGCCGCTTCACCAGGTCCCTGCTGGCCAAGGCCAACCCCACCGCAGCCGACGACCAAGACGAGTCGGGCACCACCACCGGCTCCCCCGAGCCTTCCCCCAAGAAGGGGGAGGCCGTCCCCAGGAACCTCAAGGAGCTGCTCGCCACCGGCCTGCTCGACGGCCACCGCGTCAAGTACGTCATGAAGAAAGGGAAGGTAATGATTATTATTACCTTCGCTTGCTCCTCCTTATCCAATCACCAAACTCGTTTCAACCTCTTCTTCCTAGGGATTCAGTTTCTATATAGTAATAAGATTTTTCCTTCTCGAGTACTCGGTAAATTTAGGAGTTCAGTTAGTAAGATGTTTGGGACGACATGATTTGACCCAGTTTCGTTTTGCTCCTGCTGTGAATTCTGACCTGGAACTTGCTTCTGCTCTTGTTTTGTACTTAGTATGCGTTTCGATCACTTCTCAAGAATTCTTTTAGTATCCGTTTCGACCACTTCTCAAGAATTCAGTTAGCGAATTGAGGTATCTGGGAAGATATACTTCTTGTGAATTTTAGCAACAAGTAAATGAGACTGCATGTTCGATCCTCAGACTAGTCTCTTGGCTCCGCTGCCGGTTACTGTATTTATTCAGCATTGTAAGCTTACTCGTGAGATCAGAAGTTGCTGCACCAAAAGATTTCGTTTCGCTCCTGCTGTAAATTCTGACCAGGAATTCGCTTCCGCTCTTGTTTCAGGGAGCAGCACTTCGGGGAGTCATTAAAAGCTCCGGCATAGTGTGCTCCTGCGCTTCGTGTAAAGGCCTAAACGTGAGTCCCCCCCCCGGCTCTATGACAGCGATTTGCCATGCCATAGCCAACCAATCTACCATGTGTTGCAGGTTGTTTCACCCTACTATTTCGAGGTGCATGCTGGGAGCTTGAAAAAGCGCCCGTCCGATTATATTTTCCTCGCGAACGGAAGGAATAATCTTTATGGCATATTGAAGGCATGCGCAGGTGCTACCTTGGACACATTGGAAGCTGCAATAGAGACTGCAATAGGCCCAACACCCCAGAAGAGGACAGTCAGATGCAAAGCTTGCAAAAGTGGGTTGTTTTTCCTCTCATCCACACCAAGCTTTGCTTTGTTTGGTGCTCTAGTTTTGATCATCGTTCAACCTATTCCAGGTCCATTCAGAACTCTTCGCACTGGGAAATTTGCTGCGTTGTGTGATCCATGTGTCCAGCCTAAGCGAGCTCGGAATACTCCAAGGTATGTCTTTTAGTATATATGTATTTACCCATGTGATTATTCCAGATTTTTGCTGCTAGCCGATTTTCTTCTTCTTATAGAGCATTGTTTCTACTGTTGGTATTTCAGGTCACAAAAAATTGGACGGCCTTCAACTTCAGCTGCTAGGATTGCTAAGAGTTTCTCCCCAGGAGCGAAGACTACAACGAGCCCAGGAAGAATTACGAGAAAGTATGGTGTGTTGATTTCATTAGAATTTAGCTTTATTTTCCACTACAGGTTTATCACATTTTATTGTCCCATGTTCTTGCTGTAGGGACAATGGTTTGCATAAGTTGGTCTTCATGAGTGGTATTTTACCAGAGGGCACCGATGTTGGTTATTATGTTGGGGGGAAGGTTTCACTTCTTGTTTTTTTTGGTGCAACTTCTTGTTTCTGACAGGAACAGTATTATTGTTATTAACAAGGTTACTGAAAACTTTCTAGAGGTTGCTGGATGGCTACATAAAGGAACTTGGAATCTACTGTCATTGCTGCAATACAGTGGTAAATTACCGTCTCTTCCACTAGATACCGTCAGCCTGGATTCTTGGTTTTATGTTAGCCATAACAGTGAATTTGACCAGGAATTTTGTTCTGCTGAATGGACAGGTTAGTCCTTCACAGTTTGAAGGTCATGCTGGTCGAGCTGCTCGACGCAAACCGTAAGTTTGTATTCTTGTAATCTGTTATACTGGGGGCTTGGGCTGCTGTTCAGACTCTCATTTTATTTGCTAACACTATGCAGTTACCACAACATATACATGTCCAATGGTGTTTCACTGCATGAACTGTCAATATCACTTTCAAAAGGTCGAAAAACTTCAGACAGGCAGAGCGATGACTTATGCAGCATCTGTTCAGATGGCGGGGAGCTTCTCCTCTGTGACACCTGTCCAAGAGCTTTTCACAGAGGTAATATCATTATGCACCTATGCCTAGTTAGTAGGAGATGTTGCTCGGTTAATCCACCTTCCATTTGTTTAGGGCATGAGACCATCCAGATATTTGTTTGATGGTGGAATGGCTGGCTTAACCATTTAGTTATATAGAGAGATTTAGAGTGTCAGAAGGCCTGTACATATGTCTTATTGGTGAACCCCTTGCACTATGGTCTAGTTTCTGGGTTCTCACTACCGCCTGTCTTTGATTGTCTATTGCAGAATGTGTTGGCTTGTCTTCTGTACCGAAAGGAACTTGGTGTTGCCGGTATTGTGAGGCTAGGAAACAGAGAGAAGGTTCTTTGGCATACAACAACAATGCAATAGCTGCTGGGAGGATTGATGGAGTTGATTCCATGGAACAAATATTCACACGGTCGATACGTATCGCTACAACACCTCAGACTGCATTTGGTGGATGTGCATTGTGCAAGTAAGTGTCCATCACCATCGGCCTTGTTTTCACTATGCTATACATCTACTCTAGTTCATTATCTTTCCCATACAACATATGTAGTGCCAATATACCATATAAAATTATCCTCCACAGACAGGAAATTAGTCAAACATTGACATCAAACACTTGTTATTGGAGTATAGATTGCTGGCTCTGTGGAGGCTTAATATGTTATTGTTTCATCTCCTTACTCCATACCAATCCATTGAACACTTTTGAGTTCATTGTAGCTTCACTAAATTGTCTAGTAATTATGTCTTAGTATTTAGTCATAGTTTATGATGTTGAAGTTACCATCTATTGTGCCTGCCAGTCTTGCGTTCAGTACTTTCCGAGTTGTATAAAAATCATGTCATTGGTATCTCCTATCACAAGGAAAGTTGCAGATTGTTTTCATTCGAACCCAAGTGCACATCTGATCTAGAATTTAGGACGTTTCTTTGTTATTTTCTTGCTCTCATGCTCCAACAAGCCTCTTTGTTTTGGCTTTTGCAGGCTCCATGAATTTGGCAAAAGGAAATTTAGTGCCAGAACTGTGCTGCTCTGTGACCAAGTATGTTCGTGAATCACATAGACTGCAGTTTACCACTCGGATGCTGATATTTACACACTTCCATGATTTGTCTATATTGAGTTATGGCAATCTCGTTTCGTTGTAAACAGTTAACCGTGTTTTGCTATTTGTTCAGTGTGGGAGGGAATATCACGTCGGGTGCCTGAAAGAACACAACATGGCTGACTTGACGGTGATGTTCTTAGCCTGACACATCTGGAAAAGTTTATATCACAAGCAATGAACTATTATTAACGGTTGACTGCTGCAGGCATTGCCGGAGGGATCATGGTACTGTTCCGCTGAGTGTGTGAACATCTATGAGACGCTGAAAGAGCTCGTGAGCCGTGGAGCCAAACCCATTCCCGCGGTGGTCTTTGATCTTATAAAGAAGAAGCGTGCAGAGAAAGGTTTAAAGGAAGATGGCGACCTCGACGTGAGATGGAGAGTTTTGAGGGACAAGAGTTCAGAAGATAGTAAATTGGTACTCTCCAAGGCAGTTGCAATTTTCCATGTAAGTTCCCGCAGCTTACACTTTGTATGGGTGTTAAGTAATTACCAGAACAATCGTCTCTTTGATTGTGTATGCCCAATGATTCATCCAACTCCAAGTTATGGGTGCTACCAACCAGTATCTTAATCATCTCTACTGCTGGCGCTTGTGCAGGAATCATTTGATCCTATTGTCCAAGCTACGACGGGGCGAGACCTTATTCCAGCCATGGTGTACGGGTACGATGGGTTAATGGCTATCTCATTTACATGTATCGTGCTCAAGCCAAAGTTGTCACTAAGTCCCAGCGTTTCCCTTTCCAGGAGGAGCGTAAGGGATCAAGATTACACAGGGATGTACTGCGCCGTGCTAACAGTCGGGTAAACCTTTTCTTTTCTTCATCTGGCAAAAGGAACCAACGACTAACTAGTTGGCTGCTCAACTCCTAACTTGGGTTCTGTTGGAGTGCAGCAAGACTGTCGTTTCCGCGGCTCTTTTCCGTGTCATGGGCATCGAAGCTGCGGAGCTACCCTTGGTGGCCACGAGCAGGGACAACCAAGGCCTGGTAAGCCTGCCAATTTCTATCTGCTTCTCTATCTTTATAGCATCCATCCATTGTACCAAGAAAGAGAAAGGACAAAAGAAAAAAATCATAAAGCAGTGAACTGACTGAGGAAATACGTGGCAAGGGGTACTTCCAAGCGCTGTTTTCGTGCGTGGAGCGGCTGCTGGCTTCGCTTGAGGTGAAGCATTTCGTGCTGCCGGCAGCGGACGAGGCGGTGTCGATCTGGACGCAGCGGTTCGGGTTCACCAAGATAACCCAGGACGAGGTTGGTTCCTAAACCCTAAACCATCATTTCGTTTACCTATCAACACTAGGAAACTCAATGTCTAGTGGGTTTAAAAAATAATGGTGTGTTGCAGCTGGTGGAGCACCTGAAGGGCGGGCGGACAACGGTGTTCTACGGCACGTCCACCCTGCACAAGCTGGTCCCTGGATTGGTGGCGGCCCTGCAGGAAGACGAGGGGGCGCCGCTGGTCTCGGTATGAGGGATGATGTCTTTTTCTGTTTGGAGGGTGGATGGATGCGCCGCTGTGATGTAGAGAAGAATAGGCATTTTGGTTTTTGGTTTGGGTGTTGTTGTTAGTGGTTAGGTGGATGGATTGAACACAAGGAGGAGGTTCGATGTCCTAATCTAGCTAGCTAGCGTGATGAGCCACACGCCCATATGTGACGAGGTGGGTCATCACCTTTGTCACATACTAGGTATTGCAGATGTTTGTGAAGCCAATGACGATGAAATGCTGTGGTGCAGTTGGTGGAGCGGCTCAAGGGCGGGCAGACGACGACCCTGCACAAGCCGGCCCCGAGAAGGACGGCGAGGGGACGCCAGATGGATGTAGTGTAGTGAGAATAGCAGGTGTTTTGGTTTTCAGTTTGGATCTTGTTGTTGGTGGACACGAGGAGGAGGAGGAGGAGGAGGAGGTGGTGGTGGTGGTGGAGAAGAAGATAACACAGCTCACTGCTTCCAGCATCACGTCTATGGTGGTGACGCGTATGCATTCTCTCTTCTGTATTGCCAACGTTGTGATGTGTCAATATTTTTCGAAGCAGGGATCAAAGCGCCGGCTTCAGCATCATTGTTACTGTACAACTTAAGGATTAGCCCCATGGCAACATGGATCAACCAACGAAAATAATAGAGCAGATGGGCTAGTAGACATAATCTAATCTTCTACTCCCTCCGTTCCACGATATAAGATATTTTAGATGTTTCACATGTTGTCTAGATTCGGACTAAAAGGATGGAAAGAGAGTGGACATATACACTAAAACATGTCTAGATATATGTGGTCCAAATGTGAATGTGAAAAAAGTCTAAAAAATCTTATATTGTGGAACGGAGGGAGTACCATTTTGCCAGTCACCTTGGTCAACCGAGTGCTTCTAATATCTATAATCCATAAGAGCTGCTCCGATGGGAGGAGAAGGGACCGCAAATGGATTCAATATGCAGCTCTATCAAGACTTGCAAAAAGTGAACAACTCTAGCCTCTTAAACACTATGTCACATATCTATAATCCATAAGAGCTGCTCCGATGGGAGGAGAAGGGACCGCAAATGGATTCAATATGCAGCTCTATCAAGACTTGCAAAAAGTGAACAACTCTAGCCTCTTAAACACTATGTCACGTACGTGGATTGGCGGCACTTTGCTGCAGGCAGTTTGCTAATTCGCCGCAAATAAATGGTTTAACGGCAGTTTTTCCATTAGTGTCGCTAATCCTCGTTTGTTTGACGGCAGTATGCAAAACTGCCTGGAAAAGTTGAACCATTAGCGGCACTATTGCTTCAGCCTTGGCAGATTAGTCTTTTGAGGCCCTATTCGTACGTGTCGGAGATGGTAAACGGAGGCAATTTTGGCAATAGTGCCACTAATGGTTGCACGTTTTACCAAAACCCCCCTAAAAGCTCTAATTTCAGCCATTTACTCATTCCACCTCTCCACCCCAGGTCCTTGAGACAGAACGCGATTTGCCTCCCCCTCGTGCACGCACACACGCGCACTTCTCTTCCTCGCGATCCCCTTCTCGGACCTGTGATGCCGCCGCCTACCGATGTCCCGGCCGACGCCGGCCGCATCCGCCGCCGCTACGCACCGAGGAAACTGCGCCTAGGCCCCCTCCGTCGGATCCCCACCAATGCCTTGCCGTTCCGCCCCCGAGCACGACGCCGCGGCTAAACCTAGACGTGGGTGTTCGGCTCGATCGTCGGCGCAACTCCTGCGCTGCTCCGCCTGCCTGATACAGTGATACGGCGCCGCCCCCTTTCCCGGGCCCGCACTCCCTCCCTCGCTCCTTAACGGCCGCTGCTCGCCCTCTCCATCTTCCTCGCCGGAGCCCTCAACAACGGCAACTGTCCAGGTACAACTCGAGCCGCAAGTCACCTATTCGACATAATGTCGGAAAAATTTGATCATGATATTTGTTTCTATCTTCTGATTTTATGAGTCTCTAGCTATGTTGTAATCAGATCAATATACATTAGATTTGTACTGTTCGCAATAGTGAGTAATGGGTAGTGAGTGGACTGCATCCAGTATTGATGTTCTCCTTGGCCATGAGTTTACATACTGTTTATGTAGATAGGAAATTTATGCTGCATGCTTGGGTGTATGCTAAATCATAGACATGTCAAAAGAGAGTTGCACACAAAGCCATCTGCTAGTCAATGTTCTTCTTTCATATACATATTGAATACAAAATGTGGTACAAAAATATGCAGCCCACTTATATTTTGGTAATTCAAGTAACATGGCATGTGTGCTTCTGACAGTACTGACCTCCAAGTCATTCTCCCGCGCCAGCATTTCATCTCCTGTTGTTCAAAGTTCCCTCCCACTAGCAGCAGTGCTACACTAGTAGATAATGAACTCCAGGAGGTAGATAATACAATTAGGTAATAAGCATCACGTTATGTGTTCTGGATTCCATTTTGACTTTTCTTTAATAATTCATTGTAGATAGCAAGTGCTTTTGTTGTATCACTTCCTGTTCTTCGATCTATGGTTAAATACAAGTACTACCTCCATACCAAAATATAAGATATTTTAGCATTTTTCTGATACGGATGTACCTAGATACATATTAGTGTGTAGATTCACTCGTTTCTATCCGTATGTAGTCCGTATATGAGATATCTAAAACATCTTATATTTTGGTTGGAGGGAGTATAGTATTTTGACATGCTAAAATGCTGGACGGCTGTTGACCATCGTTCCTTGTGAAATAATAGTGCATCTGTACTTTTTTTGTCATCAGATAATGCAGCTAGCTAAACCCTTTACGTGCTAAAAAAACATTTTGGCACATTAGTTTATTAGTTAGTAACAAAGCACAAACATAAGCATTTTCTTGAATCTGATTGTGTAGGAGGATCAGCTGTAACAACCCCAGCTTTGTACTGAAAAATACAAAGAATTTTTCCACTTTTTGCTTTCATGTTTGCATCATGGCATGCTTTTGAAATTGCTAATTCCAACAAGCAACAATTGGAAACATTTAAAAGAGGGAAGCTAAAAGGACATTGTCCGTTAATCTTGTTTCGACGTTTGATTACAACACTTGGAAGTATTTAACATACTCTCTAGTATCAACAGGAAATATGACTGTCTACATCAAAAGGATACTTGTGTATGTCTACATATGCAAAAAGGAAGAAATGCCGTATTGTCGGAAATAGAACAGGAAGGTCGGGGTGCTCTGCAGGCTGGCCGGCCCCCAGACCGGCCTAGGCCGGGCTCCAGGCCGGGTGCGTCTGGTGGGTGGCCGGCCCCCAGGCCGGCCGGGCTCCAGGCCGGGTGCGTCTGGTGGGTGGCCGGCCCCCAGGCCGGCCTTGGCCGGGCTCCAGGCCGGGAGCATCTGGTGGGTGCGCCCCAGGCCGCTTGCGGCTCAGGCCGGAGCGTCTGGGTGCCGGCCTTGGCCGGGCTCCTGGCCGGGGGCGTCTGGTGGGTGGCCGGCCCCCAGGCCGGCCCAGGCCGGGCCCCAGGACGGTGGCCCAGTTTGTTTCTGCATGATGATCTTTGGCCGGCCCCCAGGCCGGCCCAGGCCGACCTCCAGACTGCGCATCCTCCTTCGTCCAACGGCTTGATTTCGGGGAGGGGTACTTATACCCCTCCATCTACCTCGAGACAACTACCACGACCAAAAGAAGAACACCTCCATTGTTTGAAAGCTTCAAATCAATAGATCTCCCTCTTTAGCCACTCAATCACTTAGTCCTTTGGGGATTTGAGAGTGGAGACCTAGATCTACACTTCAACCAAACCAATTTGATTTCCCCCTTGATTTGTGAGAGGGGGCTTGCTACTCTTGGTGTTCATTGGAACCCTAAGAGGTTGTGGTCCTTCGGAGCTTTGGGAGCTACGAAGACATTGCCGGGAGCCACCAATTGAGTTGTGGTGTGTGCCCCGGCCTTGTGCATCGAGTCTTGGCGGCTCGGTGCATTTGGTGGAGACCCTCCAACTTGTGGAGTGAGCTTCATCCTTGTAAAGGTTCTAGTTGTCAACCTCAACGGCAACATAGTGACAAGTGCCTCGCCACATCGGTGGTAAGTCACAACGGAGATACGGTGTGCCATATCAAGGCTACCCGGTGTTTCACTTTGGTGAACACCGCGCCGCTCCAACGGAGATTAGCTTCCTTTGGGAAGTGAACTTCGGGATAAATCTTCGTGTCATCTTGTTGTTTATCTTTTCACTTACCTTTACTTGTTATCACTAACTTACTATATCTATATCTTGTGCTAGTGAACTTTTGCTCATCATATAAGTTTGTTCACCTAGTTGCATATTCTAGAAAACTTATATTTGAGCAATATCCTTTTAAAACAAAAAAAGAAGTAAAATTTGTAGTTAACCTATTCACCCCCCCTCTAGTTAACCTCATCGATCCTTTCAATTGGTATCAGAGCCTCGTCTCTTTATTAAAGGCTTCACCGCCTAAAGAGGAGGATGGGGGATCCCACTCCCATGGAATTGCTTCAAAAACAAGTCGAGTCCATGGGGGAAAGATCCGATAAGAGGATGGATAGGTTAGAGGAACTAATAATGAAACTTGCCTCTACATCTAGCAATGCAAATGAAAGTCCCTCTCTAGATGAAAATGGTAATCCCATATCCCATTCAAAGGAAAGTGATGAACACTCATCTAAAAATGAAAACCCAAATCAATTTGGACATATTTATAACAATGCTCTTAATGTTCAACATCCACATATGAACAATCTTGGTAATCCAGCTTTAGTAGATAGGGCCCGTTTTACTAATTGGAAAGCTTCTATGAAATCTTATGTGTGTAGCTCTTCAATGCAAATATGGAGAATCATTGAGAGGGGATACTATCCTAAGGATATCAATAATTTGACCTCAAGTGAGATCATTGATGAACAACTCAATGCACATGCTCGAGAAGGCAATGGTCAATGAAGGTGTTGAGCACATCCGGTCTCTCCGAAACACCAAGGAAGCTTGGGAGTATCTACTCGCCATGTATGATGGCAATGTGAGCATGCAACGCTCAAAGAAAACACTTCTTCAACGGCAAGTTGATCACTTCATCATGAAGGATGGAGAAGTTCCGGAGGATGTATATCGAAGACTCAAGGCTCTAGTTGTGGACATGAAGGATGTTGGATTCAAGGATTGCGATGATGATTGGTTCAAGGGAAAATTCCTTCAAACCTTGATTCCATACAATGAGAACATGGTAATGAATGTTCAAGCAAGAGCGGACTACATGGAACTCACTCCCAATGATGTTTTGGGTACCTTTGTCACCATGAATATGATGAAGAAATCCTCGAAAGATGTTCTAGCTCGTGTGAATGGAATGAAGAAAGTATCTCTTGCCTTGAAGGCAACATCTTATGATGAGGAAGAATCAAGTGATGAAGGTGGATCCACCTATGTGCCATCCGAGAAGAAAAAGAGGGTGTCACACAATGAGTGTTTAGCGCTTGCCAACCATAATTGGTGGAAGAAGGGGGATTTTAGATCAAATGCAACGAAGAACAAGAGAAGAGAAGGCTCAAGTACAAAGAAAGCAAGAACTTGTTTCAATTGTGGAGATAGTGAGCACTTCGTTGCGAATTGTCCCTACAAGAGTAGAATTGAGAATGGAGGGAAGCTCGTCAAGAAAACCAACTTTGTTCCTAAAAACAAGAACTTCATGAAGAAGGTATCTAAAAGGGCAATGGTGACAAATGAGCAAGAATACATATCCGGAGGTGAAGAAAGTGAAGATGAAGAAGAACAAGTTGGCATGGCGGCAATGGCAATTGGGGTTATTCCTTCTTCTTTGGATTCTCTCTTTTCAACCCCGAATGACAAGCAAGGTCCTACCAAACACAAGTGCCTTATGGCCAAGGGTACATCTCCAAAGGTAACTCACTCACGAAAACCCCCAATTTCCTCCACTCCATCATTGTTGAATTGTGTTGAGGAACTTGATGATAAGAATGCTAATGATCTCTCAAACGTCATGAGATCTCTTAAAAGTGAAAATAAAATTGCATTTGATGCCTTCATGACTCAACTTGGTAATGCATATGGTCTCATAGAAGAACATGAAGAAAGAATATGTGAACTTGAGGGTTTCGCTCGTGATGATGCTAATAGGATAGCGGAGCTTGAGGAAGCCCTAGATAATGCACTATGTCTTAAAGATTCTATTTAGCAAATCTCCACTTTAGATCTATCTAAAATGATGGGTGACCGTGATCATGCACTATGTAAGCTTAAGGAATTTATGGATGAAAATGATAACATTATGAATGGTCACAATGAACTACTTAAGGATTTTGAGCATCTTGAGAAAGCTCACGTGGCACTCTCAAGAGAGCTCAAGGTTCTTAAGGAGTCACATGACAACTTTCAAAATAAGGATGTAAATGAAAATGCTTGTGCCACTAACCCCTTGTGTGTCAAAGCATCTCTCATATTGGAGAACACTAGGTTGAAGGCTCAACTTGAGAAAGGACTAGTGTCTTGCATCCAAGGAGAAAAGAACCTCAATAATCTTTTGAGAAATCAAAGGAGAGTTGTGGGTAAGGAAGGACTTGGATTTGGAGTCACATCCAAGAAGACCAATGAGAAGAAGAAACCAACTCCCTCCACTAATGCTATTGTTTTTGTGAAGGAGGGGGAGTTGGCTAATGATGAAGATGAATTTGATATCCTTGCTAAGAGCATTGCTCCTAAGAACACATCTTCTCACAACAATTTTGCGGGAAAATATAACCCATCATGTGTGCTTTTGAAATCTAATGATGGACATGTTTATGCAAAATATGTTGGAACTTTATATGGTAGTGATTATCATGCTTCTATTTGGGTTCCCAAGACCCTTGTGACTAACAAGAAAGGACCCATCAAAACATGGGTACCTAAATCGAGGACTTAACTCTTTGTAGGTATGTGCTTCCGGAGGATCATCATGGCTTATTGATAGCGGTTGCTCCGCACATATGACCGGAAGCAAAGAAGTGTTAAGTGACTTAATGCATCAACTTCTCAAGGTATCTCATGTCACGATTGGTGATGGTTCAGAACTCAAGGTATTGGGGCATGGCAAGGTGGTCATTTCTCCGGACACGTCCATTGAGAAAGTCCTCCTTGTTGAGTCCCTTGGTTATAATTTACTTTCCGTTTTGCAACTTTGCGAGTGCAACTTTACTGTTGTCTTTGGACGGTATCATGTGCTCATTCTTCACACAATTTCTCTTAAAGTAGCCTTTGTTGGATTTGTTGAAAACAGTATGTATGTAGTGGATTTCTCGAAAGAAACTACACATATTGCCAGAAGTCTATTGGCTAAATCCGACGTGGGTTGGCTTTGGCATCGCCGGTTGGGCCACGTCGGTATGAGAAACTTGCAAACACTTGTGAAGGGTGAGCATGTGGAAGGACTAACAAAAGTGATTTTTTCCAAAGATCGTCCTTGCAACTCCTGTGTTGCCGGAAAGATGCATGAGAAGAACCATACCAAAGTAACAACAATCAATACAACGAGGCCCTTCCAACTCATTCATATGGATTTGTTTGGGCCTCCTACTTATGAAAGCCTTGGTGGCAAGAAATATTGCTTGGTAATTGTTGATGATTATACAAGATACACTTGGAACTCAAAGGGAATTCATTGATTGGGCTACCCAAGTACAACGCCAATATGACACAACCATCTTGGCCATAAGAAGTGACAATGGAACCGAGTTCAAGAATTACACCATGGATGAATTCTTGAGTGATGAGGGCATTAAACACCAATATTCCGCTGCGTATACCCCTCAACAAAATGGTGTTGCGGAAAGAAAGAACCGTACACTTATTGATATGGCAAGAACTATGATGGCCGAATTCAAGTCTCCATATAATTTTTGGGCCGAAGCCATCAACACTGCTTGTCATCTAACCAACCGGCTCTATCTCTGTCCATTCACTAACAAGACTCCTTATGAACTTCTTGGTGGTAAAAAGCCCAACCTCTCTTACATTAAAGTTTTTGGTTGCAAATGTCAAGTTTACATTAAAGGTTCTAAATTGCCTAAATTTGAGCCCAGAACTTTTGAAGGCATATTTATTGGTTACGCCAAGGATTCCCACACTTATAGAGTCTACAACATATCCACCGGGTGTGTTGAAGAATCTATGAATGTGGTGTTCCATGAGGATAATGGCTCCCAAGTGGGGCAAGTTGATCTTGATGATGTAGGTGATGAGCCCTCCTCCATCGCCATAGGAAGAATGGGTATAGGTACCCTTATACCCATTGAGGAACCCCTTGTGGCAACGGAGTTGGACTCAAGCTCGACGCAAGTGGAGCCCTCTACATCAACCATCGATCAAGCGGCAAACCAAGAACAAGCTCAAGATCTACAAGATGATACCAACCATCATGATAATAATCAAGATCCACCCAATGATAATGGTGGTCAAGATTTTGGTGATCTCTCACCAAGAACTCCAACCCACTCTCGGATTAATCAAAATCAAGATGAAGGAGATGATGAAGATGCACCTCCTAATGAGAGACCCTCAGATGCTCTTGCTCGTCGAGTGGCTAGCAAGGCCGTGGCATTACATAAAAAATCTCTCTATCAAAAGAACCTCATTGGTGGTCTTGGAAGGAGTGTGTCCACTCGGAGGCAACTATTACTCTTTTGTGGCGTTCATGCTCATATATCACATTTTGAACCTACCAAGGTGTATGAAGCTCTTGAAGATGAAGATTGGGTCCATGCTATGCACGAAGAGCTCCATAACTTTGAGAGAAACAAAGTATGGTCCCTAGTGGAAAGACCCAAGAACCATAATGTGATTGGAACCAAATGGGTGTTCAAGAACAAGCAAGATAATCATGGACAAGTGATTCGCAACAAGCTCGTTTGGTTGCTCAAGGCTACTCTCAAGTCGAAGGACTTGACTACGGTGAAACTTTCGCTCCCGTAGCTAGACTTGAATCCATTCGTATATTGCTTGCATTTGCTTCTAGTTATAAATTCACTTTATATCAAATGGATGTTAAAAGTGCATTTCTAAATGGTCCACTTAATGAGATGGTATATGTTAAACAACCTCCGGGGTTCGAAGATCCCAAGTGTCCTAACCATGTCTACTTACTCCACAAGGCTTTGTATGGCCTCAAACAAGCCCCACGTGCTTGGTACGATCACTTAAAGGAGTTCCTAGTAGACCGCGGTTTTGCACTTGGGGTAATCGATCCCACACTCTTCACCAAGAGTGTAAATGGAGAATTCTTTGTATGCCAAGTATATGTTGATGATATTATATTTGGTTCTACTAATATCTCTTTTGTAGAACAATTTGCTAAGCTAATGACAAGTGAATTTGAGATGTCTATGATGGGTGAATTAAAGTTCTTCCTTGGTTTTGAAATTGAGCAATATGACGAAGGAACCTTTATTTGCCAAGCTAAATATACTCAAGACATGCTCAAGAAGTTTGATCAAATGCAAGCCCATTGAGATTTCCAATGGCAACAAACGTGAATCTAACACTAGATCACGAAGGTATTCCGGTTAACCAAAAGCTTTATCGTTCTATGATTGGCTCTTTGCTTTATCTTTGTGCATCTAGACCGGATATCATGTTTAGTGTGGGTTTGTGTGCAAGATTTCAATCTAACCCTAAGGAAAGCCATATGACTGCTGTCAAAAGAATTCTAAGGTACTTGGTTGATACCCCCAATCATGGTCTTTGGTATCCTCAAATACAAGCTTTGATCTTGTGGGGTATTCAGATGCGGATTGGGCCGGTGACAAAGTGACTAGGAAATCAACCTCGGGTGCTTGCCAATTTCTTGGTAGGTCACTTGTGTGTTGGTCTTCAAAGAAACAAAACTGCATATCCACCTCCTCCACGGAAGCCGAGTATATTGCCGCCGCAAGTTGTTGTTCACAATTATTATGGATGAGACAATGTCTTGAGGATTTCGGAATTAAGAAAAAGACATTGCCTCTTTTATGTGATAATGAAAGTGCTATAAGAATTGCTCACAATCCCGTACTCCATGGCAAGACAAAGCATATTGAAATAAGGTATCATTTTATCCGTGATCATGTGGCCAATGGAGATATCTCTCTTTCATATATCAACACCAAAGATCAACTCGCCGATATATTCACAAAACCACTTGACGAGAAGAGATTCAAGGAATTGAGGGGAGAAATCAATGTCGTATGTGCAAGCAACTTTGTTTGATTAAGAATCTTGCATACACACCTCTACTAGAGTTTTATTTGAATTCTAGATGTAGGCATGGATTTAGGGGGAGTGTTGTCCTAATCTATTGGACTCTCCCTCCCCGCATTATGTCAATAGCAATGTTTTCATTGATGTCTCGAGAATATTCACATATGAGTTTAAATGATGAGCTTTGGTTATGTACCCAAGATACATCTTCGCGGTGGCATGCCATACACTCATATATGGTGGCCTAGGCCACCGACCTTTTCTCAAATACATACACATTTCTCATTTGCCATTTTCTTTGCATCACATGCAATACTTATTTGAGGTTTATTTTTGTGGAGTTTTCATCATGTTTTGCATCTCCCCCGGATCACTCAATGATTGCTCAGTGGTATTTATAATGATGCAAAGTGCTCGGAGTTCAAGAAAATCAAACAAGCAAAGATGGATGATGTCAGGGAAGCATGTGCCTTCCTGGGTGTGGGCCGGCCTCTGACCCGGCCCTGGCCGGCTGCCAGGCCGGCTGGCTCGGGTACCGACCCGGCCCTGGCTGGCTACCAGGCCGGTTGGCTCGGGGACACGCCCAGCCTCCCGCCCGGTCTTGGCCGGCTGCCTGGCCGGCTCCCAGGCCGGCTGGCTCGGGTACCTGGCCGGCCTACCGCCCGGCCCCGGCCGGTTCCCAGGCCGGCGCGCCTGGGGACTTTACACGCACGGGGGGAGTTCGACCCAAGGCTGTTTCACTTCTTCTCCCCCATGCCTCTCTCCTCCATAGCTGCCCTCTATTCACACTCAAGCTCCTCCACCTTCCCCTCCGTTTGAACCACTACCCACTTCTTCCCCTCCACAAATCTGTGAGAGAATCACCCGATCTCTCATCCTATCCACATACTTTCCCCGTTTGTTTGCCGATTTGGGGTGGATCTTCTCCTTTGTTGGTGCGTTCTTGAGGTTCCCCTCTCAAAATTTGAGATGGACAATTGAGTGATGATTGGGAGGAGTTTCCACAGTCAAGCAAGGCCGGAGGCAAGGGAAGCAAGACGTTCGATGGGCTAGATGATATTGTTGATGATTATGATGCTCAATCCTCCATGCCCAAGACCAAGAAACTCAAGAAGGCCGCGGTCAGAAAAGCTAAGTCCAAGCAAGCTCCCAAGCCAACGGGAAACCCTCCGCCTCCGCCTCTTGTGAATCCCGATGAACCGGTACGTGCTATTTGGGTCAAAGTGCCTACTCTTGAGTTTGAGCAAGACCGTTTGGTTTTCAACCCCTATGCATTTGGCCATAGCACCTGTCCGGATGATCCTAGGTTCTATTGCAAGATGCATCAGCAAGTATATCATCAATGTATTAATAAGAAAAAGAACAAGCATGTGCCCACCTCTTATTTCAATCTTGAGCATACTAGGGAGGTATGGCCAGATGTGATGGAACTTATGGATTATCATCAAATCTCTAAGCTCATGACTGTTAGCACTCCGTATTCTCCTGAGTTACTCAAACAATTCTATGCCACTGTTCATTTCTCCACCGTACCCAAGAGGACTATGACTTGGATGTGTCACACTACTGTATGCACAGCTACTCTGGCAGAATTTGGGGAATTATTTCAGCTTGAGGAACTTCCCTTTGCACCATGCTATTCTCGTCTTCATTGCTCAAAGGTTATGCAGGCTGAGATAGGGCTTCGTCATTGCTATCCACCGGGGATAGGGCTCCGTGGAAAAATCCCCAAGATTTCTTGGATGTATCATTACTGGAGAGTTGTTCATGGCATCCTGAGAAACTGTCTCAATTGCAAATATGGAGAAAAGGGCGAAGTTCACCAGCGGATGATCAACTGCCTAAACCAGATTGTTCCTCTCTATATGAGAAAGAAGCAAATTGATATCCTTGACTACATGTGGCAAGAGATGCGCCTGGTGGTTCTTAGGAACAAGGTTCCCATTTATGGTCCTTATCAGGGCCGGGCGGACGGGTGTGCGAACTGTGCTGGCGGAACAGGGCCCCAAATTCTGGGGGGCCCAAAAATTCGGTATAGCCTGTATATTCATATTAGTCTTACGGGCAATGCTACTGACCTGCGGTGGTGCTGTCCATCTCGGAAACTGAAGCATCCCTGCACCTGATGCTATCGATCAACTGGACGTGATCATCTGATCACGCGAGGCGTCTGTTTCTTGATTACTTCTTGCCTCCTAGTCGTGCAACCGTTCGTCTTCTGCCTCAGTCTTCCTTGTCGGCCGATTGGCAAAACTGAAACCATGAATTGAGTCCAACTAGGTGCGTGTCTCACTACGTATTATATTTTCCGTTCTAGATGTGTGATTCATTTTTAATACTACAATCTCGATCAATTTCTACATGGATTATCATGAGAAAAATTTCAATCCGGTGCCCAAAATCGCAAGAGAAAAAAAGGAATAAGGTGGTTCAATCTCAAAGAGGGGCTACGCACAGGTTTATATATTACAAAAATCTCAAGTGTCCCATAATCAGTTAGTTGATCCTTCTACCCTTAGGCTTGCAATTATTCCTTGCAACAATTACAGATATGTTCTGATTATATTGAGATGATTTTAAAACTGAAAAATTTGATAAACGTATTGAAATGCTCTTTATTGTTTCAATTTTCTAATGGGATAGGGCCCGTTTTTTAGTTCTGCACAGGGACTCGGATTTTACCGGCCCGGCCCTGGTCCTTATCTGCAGACTCTTTTCAACACCAAGTTAAGCTCTGATGTGATCGAGTCATATGACATGTATGCGCCTCCTCTTGTTGCTATACCTGCTCCTCCTCCAGATGCACCTGTCTATGTTCCTCCATATCGTGGTCAAAATGATGAAGATGCGGATAGTGAGGCTCCTATGAAGCAAAATGTTATAATCAAAGCACTCAAGAAGATGAACTGCTTCTTTGCTCAGAAAAGAAAATCTGACTACAAGACCTATGCCAAGCAGAAGAGCTACAATCGCAATCAACGTGCTATCATGACTCAGCTTCAGCTTCCTGTTGGTCCTGAAAGCTCAGCTGAAGTCTCTGAGGACACCTATATGGCCCAGAACGAGTACACTTTCTGGTTTGGCGATGACGCCTCCTCTCTTGCTCCATATTGGCAAGGCGATCCTGGTCAGTCTAGCTCCGGTCCAGCTGCACATGATGATGAGTATGATGTTGAGGATGAAGAGGAGGCTGATGATGAAGAGTGATCATGGTTCTCACTGCTATTTCTCCCTTTTTGGTGTCTTGATGCCAAAGGGGGAGAGATTATTATCCGGGGATTTGCATTACATTGCGTTTTCATCGTTTGCATGTTTTCCTTCTCATTTGCATGTTTCTTAAGTGAACTCTATTTGTTATGTCTCCCGAAATCTATTGTAAGGATAATCTTGGACCTCCGTTATGTTATATGTTATTGTAAGGACTTCCTCCGTTTACTATCTATTCTTTTTGGAGTCCATTGCAAGGCGATATTATTCCAAGATTATTTCTATATGAAGTTCAAGGTGAGAAAAGTGCTCTTCTCATATGAAGACTATGGTGAGAACTATCATATGTCCTTTGCTCACATAGTATATATATGTTTATCTATCACTTATTCTTGATTGAGCAATTTTTAGTTGTATACCTTGTTGGCTTGTAAGCTTTAGGGGGAGCTTCACTAAAAAATTTAGACATGCTTAAATGAGACTTATTTTGCAAATCTTTGTGTTGTCATCAAACATCAAAAAGGGGGGAGATTGAAAGGACATTGTCCGTTAATCTTGTTTTGACGTTTGATTACAACACTTGGAAGTATTTAACATACTCTCTAGTATCAACAGGAAATATGACTGTCTACATCAAAAGGATACTAGTGTATGTCTATGTATGCAAAAAGGAAGAAATGTCGTATTGTCGGAAATGGAACAGGAAGGAAAAGCAGTTCTGCAGGCTGGCCGGCCCCCAGACCGGCCTAGGCCGGGCTCCAGGCCGGGTGGGTCTGGTGGGTGACCGGCCCCCAGACCGGCCTTGGCCGGGCTCCAGGCCGGGTGGGTGACCAGCCCCCAGACCGGCCTTGGCCGGGCTCCAGGCCGGGTGGGTCTGGTGGGTGACCGGTCGGGTGGGTGACCAGCCCCCAGACCGGCCTTGGCCGGGTTCCAGGCCGGGTGGGTCTGGTGGGTGACCGGCCCCCAGACCGGCCTTGGCCGGGTTCCAGGCCGGGTGGGTCTGGTGGGCGACCGGCCCCCAGACCGGCCTTGGCCGGGCTCCAGGCCGGGCTTGTCTGGTGGGTAACCGGCCCCCAGGCCGGCCCTGGCCGGGCTCTAGGCCGGGCGCGTCTGGTGGGTGGCCGGCCCCCAGGCCGGCCCAGGCCGGCGGTCCAGTTTGTTTCTGCATGATGATATGTGGCCGGCCCCCAGGCCGGCCCGGGCCATCCTCGAGACCGGCCATCCACCTGCATCCAACGGCTTGATTTCGGGGAGAGGTACTTATACCCCTCCATCTACCTCGAGACAACTACCACGACCAAAACAAGAACACCTCCATTGTTTGAAAGCTTCAAATCAATAGATCTCCCTCTCTAGCCACTCAATCATTTAGCCCTTTGGGGATTTGAGAGAGGAGACCTAGATCTACACTTCAACCAAACCAATTTGATTTCCCCCTTGATTTGTGAGAGGGGGCTTGCTACTCTTGGTGTTCATTGGAACCCTAAGAGGTTGTGGTCCTTCGGAGCTTTGGGAGCTACGAAGACATTGCCGGGAGCCACCAATTGAGTTGTGGTGTGTGCCCCGGCCTTGAGCATCGAGTCTTGGCGGCTCGGTGCATTTGGTGGAGACACTCCAACTTGTGGAGTGAGCTTCATCCTTGTAAAGGTTATAGTTGTCAACCTCAACGGCAACATAGTGACAAGTGCCTCGCCACATCGGTGGTAAGTCACAACGGAGATACGGTGTGCCATATCAAGGCTACCCGGTGTTTCACTTTGGTGAACACCGCGCCGCTCCAACGGAGATTAGCTTCCATTGGGAAGTGAACTTCGGGATAAATCTTCGTGTCATCTTGTTGCTTATCTTTTCACTTACCTTTACTTGTTATCACTAGCTTACTATATCTATATCTTGTGCTAGTGAACTTTTGGTCATCATATAAGTTTGTTCACCTAGTTGCATATTCTAGAAAACTTATATTTGAGCAATATCCTTTTAAAACAAAAAAGAAGTAAAATTTGTAGTTAACCTATTCACCCCCCCCCCCTCTAGTTAACCTCATCGACCCTTTCAATAGTTCACAAACACAACCCTTCGGATGAACAACAACTAGAAATATGTTGTCGTTCGATACTTTGCAACTAATTTGTGAGCTCACAATTCTCTATTAAGATCATTGATACACATGTGTGGTTGAGAGTAACGTCTCACATGCAAAGTCTTATTGGTATTCTCATCCTCCATTGTGTCGAACTAACAAATCATGGCAATATACTCCCGTCGAAGACTGAAACGATCCCCTACTCTTGTGGGTATCATAATTTTACAAGACTATGAAGGCCTCTTCTGCCACACACGAAAATATTTTTAGTCTTCATCCGCCTAGCTTCCATTTTAAATGGGGGCGTCGGTTTGTACTAGTGATCTACCATGAAGAGTAGATCTTGAGGCGATCTTCGGTCTTTGCAAACATTCATAGAGAAAATCAACAACTTAATTTGGAAGTTGGGGAACTCCAATGGTGGGTTTCCCATAAACCAAGAGTAACAAGCTTCGCGAAATCTCAATGGTGAACCAAACCATAGATATAGGTTCACTCATTCTTTGTTCTCACTTAGATGTAAGTTAGCTTGGTGGGTGGAGAGAGGAGATCTTAAGCTTCTCTTAGGCCACCATTGCTGGGAGAGACTGTGTTCAAAGCCTTAGTTGAAAGGTTACGTGCATAGAAAACAAAAACAAATTGCCTCTACACACAACGACCAAGATCTATCTACGAAGATACAAGCAAAGAGATCACATCTAATAGATCTAGATCCAAACAATCAGATCTAGATCTAAGACTTCAGATTCACATTGGATTCATATCCACACCCTGTAGCAGAAGTAGATGTCGATGAAACCTGTGGTAGATCCTCATAACCACGCCTGGTACAAGGATGTTGTCGGCTCGGTGCAGATCTCCACAACTAAGCCTAGTCGTGAAGATGTCGTCGATCCCCCGTTCCAAGCCGTCAGCATCCTCACACCAGCGTCCCGCAAGAATAGTATCAAATGCATGTATTATCCCTCTAAGGGCTTGCACATGGACTTTGTCGGCAGAACTTTGTCGTCCATGACTTAGTTTCTAGCGGAACAAGTATGATGGAGATTCCCAACACATGGGACAGAGATTTATCTAAATCTAATGGAGAGGACACCTCAAAACCATTAGATCAGAATCTAATCTGAAGGAAGCGAGGAGCAACTCCACAACTCAATATGTGGGGTGGAAGGGCTGCCCCTCCCCTCTTTATATAGGGGGAGGAGGGAGGTTAGGGCCGGCCGTGGGGGGGTTGCCTTGCCCCCCAAAGAAGGGATGCGCCCACATTGTCCCCAAAGGTCCATTTGGCCGCTCCTCTAACATGGCCCCTAAGATATGGAAATCTACACAAAGTAGTAACATGCAACTTACATTGGTGCAGAAGGACGTACGTAAAATATGATAACCTGGTAATTAAGTTAGTGATAATAATCTGATGACTACCGATAGAAAATCAAAACATGACCACACGGGATCTAATTCAAAAATCTGTCATGACTAAGATAACGATGAAAACACATTTACAATAGCATTAGCGATTTGAGAGATATTTTTTAATTTAAACATAAAGCCATAATTGAGCTATGTCATCGTTTACATCAGCATGCATGCACTGATACAACGTGTTTTGTGCACCGCCATCAAGTAGCCCTTTCCAAATAAAAACCTATAGGCCTTCTTTTCCTTAAAAATGCATTAGGGCATGTACAATGATCTTATCATCGCAGTGCCACGTAGGATGATTGCTGAGTTGGAGGAGAGAGAAACAAAAAAAAAAGAGGTTTATCTTCTCTTAGCTAAGAGATCATCTCTTAGCAATTTCTCTCACTATAATTTTAGGGATATCTGGTTATTAAAGATAAGGCTAAAAATAACCCATTGTATATCATGTTTTGTTGTCATATCTAAACTACGTGGCAGATTAATGATAAGACGGTCTTATCAACCATTGTACATGCCCTTATGCAAATGTTGATTTCAACTTAATTTGAATCCTCACCTAAAAAATGAACTTAATCCAGAATCAACCGAATCATATCCGCGCAAAGATAGCCTTGCACATGACTACATTATCCACACCTGTTTTGCGCGTTATGCTAAATAATCTGGCCAAAGAAAATTAAACAACTGGACCCAAACGGCAATGTTTATACGGTCAGTAGGTACGGGACCTACCGTATGGCCGCATATCTATACCGGGACGGGACCGGTGGGCGGTGGACCAAGTCTCTTCTTCCTTATATAAAACGCCTCCGAAAAATCTCCCCATTTCCTCCCAGCGCTTCTTCCCTGCCATTCGAGGAAATCTTTTGTCGCGGGATTCGATACGCCAATCGATCCGAGGCCGAGTTTTCCATTAATTTGGGGGCGGGTTCGCCGGAAGATTGGGTTTTTTAGCTCGACGTGGCGCCAAGCCGGTAGGAAATCGGAGCATATTTTGGTCGATTTTGCTCGATTTGAGTTCACCGTGGATTGAGGTGCGACCATTTGATCGAATCAACCGTGCCAGGCCTGGGTTCGAGAATCACTTGCTCCGCATATGTGATTCTTGAATTGTGCTCGCCTGAATAGAAGGCTAATTGGCGGTTTCTTGGCTCAAATCCCACTCCCCTCGGCAAATCTGAGGCGCTGGGAGTCGTTCGCGAAGAAGGCGGCGGCAAACCGTGCAGTTGGGTCTTAGATGGGGACGGGATCGAGCATCCTTGGCGCAGACGGGGAGTGGGGCGAGACGTCGCTCGGCGACATGCCGGAGAGCTGCGTGGCGGCGGTGCTGCTCAACCTTGACCCGAAGGGGATCTGCCAAGTAGCCTGCCTCAACCGCGCTTTCCGGGGCGCCGCCTCCGCGGACTGCGTCTGGGCCGGCAAGCTGCCCGCTAACCACCGCTACCTTGCGGCTCTTGCAGCTGCCGCCGATGATGAGACCGCTGGCGACGGAGACGGCAATGCCAAGCCCTGCTCCCCTATGTCGACTAAGAAGGAGATTTACGCGCGCCTCTGCCGACCTACTCTTTTTGATGCCGGTACAAAGGTAACTCATTTAACTAAGTATTTATAGCAGTCTACTGGAGCTGATTATTATTGTGTCTTCCTATCCATAGATTATTAATTGAGAAGATAGATTGGTTAATAAATTGGAGGATGAATCTACTTTTCTTTTTGTTCATGTTGGTTCGGTTGGCTCTAGTTTAATTGGCAAACATGCTGTGGCTTGCAGGAATTCTGGATTTTGAAGAACAAGGGAGCTCTTTGCATGTCCATCTCCTCAAAAGCGATGGCGATCACAGGTATAGATGACCGAAGATACTGGAGCCACCTTGTCACAGAGGAATCAAGGTATTTTCCTATTGCTGATATTCTTCAGACCAATGCATGAGGCTCCCACACAAGGTGGGGTCTGGGGAGGGATTATAGGCAAAGTGCAGTGCAGAGGGGCTGGTTCGAACCCAGGACCTCTTGGCACAAGTGGAGAGGACCTATTGCTGATATTTATTCCATATAGATTTTCTCTACGAGATGTGAATTCCAGTAATTTGGTTATACGATTCAGGTTGAAAGCCTTATGAACTAGAGTTATTGCTGGCTTGTTCTTTTGTACTCCCGGAAGATTAAATTATATTTTATATTGATGTTTCAGGACATTCAACTTACAATTGTCCACACAAATAGAGGAAAAAATAGATAATAACATTGTACTCCCTTTGTTCCACATTATAAGATGTTTTAGCCCTTTTCCACATTCATACTTGTACCACATGTATTTAGACATGTTTTAGTGTATATGTCCACTCCCTTCCACTCCTTTTAGTCCGAATCTAGACAACATGTGAAACATCTAAAACATCTTATATTTTGGAACGGAGGGAGTATTTGCTTAACTTGATTTAACTAGTGTGTACTCTTGATAGGACTATAGATTGATTTAAGTCTATAGGTGGTTAGGTTATTATGTGCTTTCATGGTATACTTGATTGATGAGATACCTTTCTTTCAAACTGGAAATCATTTTAAAGTCAGGAGTTAACCTCACGTTGCCCAAATGTTGCAAATTGTGTAAGCTACATTATTTGATTAATAGTCACTGGCACTGGGATGTTAACCTCTATTAGCATAAACTAGATGTTAGTCAAAGTGAAGTATATTCAACACCGATTAATTCACAAGTTGGTCATCTGTGAGGATGATAAGGTTTCCTTTTACATGAATCTACTACAATATATAAAAACTAGGTTATCAATTCTGTTAATCTTTGCTCTGAAGTGATCATCCTCATATTAATCAAGTAAAAATAATTAAAAAAAATATTTTCATCAGAGTGGGTCTAGATTATAACTACGTAGATGTCAAGAAAACAAACACATGTTCACAAACAAATGTACATAAATGAAAGAAGTCTCTGAGAATGAGATACTGGAGAAAAAATATGGTGGGGACAGAACCATTTTATGGAAGAACATTCTTGCATTCAGTGTATGGGCTATAAGCGTGGAGATTGCAAGGGAATGCACAGTTACACATAAAATGGGAACATGGTGGATATATTTATAAGATTGATAAGGTCTTGGCAATAATAGACTTTTTATTTAAAGGCATGTTTTACTTTGGCATTTTTAATTAAAAAATATATATTAGAATGACCCATCTCTATGCTTTTCTAAATGTACCTTAAATGATTTTTTTTTCGAAACATATTTCGTGTACATATAATTCATCAATATGCACTATTTACGATACAAGCACTTTGTTGTTCATTCTTTTATGATATAATCTCAAGTCACGTGAAAGATACATTTAGAAGGGAGAAGTGGTGTAAAAGATGCATATAAAAAGAGTGACAGAAATGTATTTTTGGAATCATCATTTGAGCAATTTTCATTTGATGCAGTGTTGAAGTATATGAAGTCTTTTATCCCCCTTGACTAGTAGTCATGGCTTAAGTTTACTTCCCAAAATGGTGGCACAAGTTAACCCACCGAAATGGACAATTTTTTTTTCTGGGTGAACCAAAATGGACAATTGACTCTACCAAATTCTGTTTTGTATTGCTAAACCAGACCTAATCCACCTAATCTAGACAAACAGTATTCTGTACTATATTACCAGGTTCGTTGCCAGACAAATTCTGCATTAAGCTAACCTACCTAGATTAAGGTTACCGAACTTAGTTATGTTTAATCCTTAACCAACTAAACCTTAAAGGTCATTTACACGTTCCCGTTTTTTATGCTGTTTAGCTCTATGTAAATTGTAGTAATTTCACGTTGCTTTGTTTTGGATTATCTTCTTCATACCTGTTCTGTATGTTAAATGTGTTTTGGACTAACAGTGTATCTTGTAATGTCCTAGTATTCCATTAGAAAGTGTTGGTGTATTGTTTTCATGATTGTAGTCAGGTATATTCGGGGTTATCAGTTTAAGATATTGTAACTTATGAAATACTTGATTACAAGATCTGCTGCCAGGTGTTTAATCTTTTGATTTTCTCTACATTTCCAACCCATTTAGTTTCCTCGAGTATCTAAATCTATACCAATATAAAAAGCATGAGTTAGCATATTCAATCTTGGTCATCCATCCACTTATCCCACGGTTGATTACTGAAAGCGCAATCACTCCCTCAACCCCACTTAACTCCTGTACTGACCATCACCTTCTAATTCTCCTCTTATCTTCCTTGTTCCACATGTCAGTGGATATTACCAATTGACACTGAATATATTTCAAACGAAGTAAGTATCTGTTGAAGAAAATGTATGACATATTCATTATACCGCACATAAGGTTAAACATGTACAACTACTAGCATATGCAAAGGAAATGAACTTTGCATATGTACAACTACTAGCATATGCAAAGGAAATGAACTTTGCATATTAAGTGTTACATAACTCTTCAAAATTTTCATGATATGATCTGTATTTTGTTTGGTACAAGCTGTATATTCCTTTCATAGATTTGTGGTAAATGGAGGTTTGCTGAGTTTCTTCCCTCTGCTATTTCAGATTCCATAGTGTTGCTTATCTTCAGCAAATTTGGTGGCTTGAGGTGGGTGGGGAGCTTGATTTCTGCTTCCCTGCAGGTTCATACAGCCTGTATTTCCGTCTTCACTTGGGACGAGCGCACAGGCGCATGGGTCGTCGGGTTTGTGGGACCGAGCTCATCCATGGGTGGGATGCCAGACCCGCCCGGTTCCAACTGTCGACTTCGGACGAACAACAGGCTACAACGGAATATTATCTGATGAACCAGGAAGCTGGATTCTTTACCATGTCGGTGATTTGTCATTTCAAACTCCGATGAGTTGATCAGCCTGAAGTACTCAATGATGCAGATTGACTGCACCCATACGAAAGGTGGCTTGTGCGTTGATTCAGTTCTGATATATCCAGAAGGGTATCAACTCGAGAACATGAAAAGAGTCAACATGTAAATTTGCAGAGTGGTTTGCGATGCTCCAGCAGCACAGGCAATTCAGAGGGAGATGGCTAGTATTTTTCCTGTCCATTCTTATCTGAAAGTCCGTGTATATATAATTTTTTGTCTTCTTGCTTACTTTCTGAGAGTTTTGCATTTTGTTCTGTATTCTTTGTAGTGTTAGTTACACTGGTAGGGAGGTAGGAGAGATCTAGAAGCAGCTTAACTTGACATCTTATTTGTGGAGTGCACAGCACTAGTCGTCTGAAATAAGCTGTCAATGCAATCTTCATATGTAGTTTTCATCAGCATAATGATGTGTGCTGAGCTGAGTGGTATTCCTCTTCACCTTTGCGTGATCCTACTCACATGACTAAAACTAATTTTATCTTCTTGAATCTTGACTATTCGTGTATTCCAGAGCTTTGTTTGTTGCCGTGTAACAGTTCAAATACGTGAGAAGTTGAGAAGATATTCTGTCTAGCGATTGTGTTGCCTGGTCTGGAAAATCTTGGACTTACGTTAACACGGGCGCGCCTATACCCCGCGTCGCGCGGACGCAACTTGGCGCTGCGTACCCCTTCCCAGCGAATGGGCCGGCCCAAGTGGCTCCGCGGACCGTGGCCAGAGGTTTTACTTTCTGTTTTCTCTTTTTTTTTCTGTTTCTATACTAATACGAAAATGTATTTATATTTATGAAATCAAAAAACAAACAAACGATATAAAAAACAAAATATTTATATGTAAATAATATTATATTTATTTGAATGATTTCATAATGTGAACTTTATATGGTATTTGAACAATATTTTAAAAATATGATTTTTTTATTGTTTAAACAATTTTTAATAAGAACATTTGTATCATTTGAACAATTTTATTTTTTTTACCTCATTTCAATGATTTTCAAATACGAACATTTATGTTATTTGAATGATTTTTCGAAAAGAAACATTTAATTTATCTCATTTGATCTATTTTCAAATATGAACATTCATATTATTTGAACGATTTTTCGATAAGAACATTTACCTCATTTGAACAATTTTCAAAATATGAACATTTATGTTATTTGAACGATTTTATGATAAGAAACATTTAATTTACCTCATTTGAACGATTTTACGAATAATATTTACCTCATTCGAATGATTTTCAAATATGAACATTTATGTTACTTGAACGATTTTTAAAATTTATTATTTAAAATTATTTTTAAATATGAAAAATTTCTCAATAAAAACGTTTTTATTATTTGAACAAAAAACCCAAATCTAAACTCAAAAGATAGAAGACAAAAAAGGAAAAAAAAAAGAAAATAAACATGAAAAGAAATAATAAAAACGAAAAAAGGAAGAAATGCAAAGAAGGAAAACGACAAAAGAAACAAAAAAAGAAAAAAACGAAAAAGTAAACAAAAAGAACCAAAAATATTAAACATAGTACAAAATAAGTAAAATAGAAATAAAAGAAAAAAATAAGACATAAAAACGAAACATTTATCTTATTTGAACGAAAAAATAATACATAAAATAAACATAGTTTGAACAATTTTCCAAACATGAACAATTATGTTATTTGAACGGATTTTCAATATAACATTTATCTTATTTGAACGAATTTCAGAACATGAACAATTATCTTATTTGAAAGACTTTTCAATAAAACATTTATCTAATTTGAACGATTTTCCAAACATGAACAATTATGTTATTTGAACAGATTTTCAATAAAACATTTATCTTATTTGAACGAATTTTAAAACGTAAACAATTATGTTATTTGAACGAATTTTCAATAAAACATTTATCTTATTTGAACGATTTTCCAAACATGAACAATTGTGTTATTTGAACGGATTTTCAAAACATGAACAATTATGTTATTTGAACAAATTTTCAATAAACATTTATTTTATTTGAATGAATTTTCAAATATAAACATTTTTATGTTATTGAATTTTTTTAGAATATTTATGTTATTTAAAACAAAGAAACCTACTCAATTTTTTCACAACATAAACATTATTTAAATAAAACTAAAAAGACAGAAGACAAAAAAGAAAATAGAAAATAAACATTTAAAAAATAAAAAATAAAAATGCAAAGAAGAAAAACGAAAGAAATAAAAAACATAAAAATGAAAAAATAAAAGAAAAAAGAAAAACGAAAAAAATAAAAAGAAACAGAAAACCGAAAAAAAACAAAGAAAAACAGAAAAAAAGAAAAAGAAACACATAAAAAGAAAAAAACGCCACAGCGCTATTGGGCCAGCCCAATATGGTCGAGGGGGGTGCGCGGAGGTTCGTATGCTCCGCGTTACGCGGAGCATAGGAACCGCGCGAGTTAACACCCTTTTATGGCAAATTTGCAAATGTTGGGCCCTGGACTGAACATACTCATTAGGGAGGACATGCAATGGCAATGTTACATAAAACCTAGGACAGGGAGCCCATTTAGGACAAATGAGGCGAATATGAGAGCGGAAATCCATTTCGGGTCATAGGTGCATCTGCACCCATGACCCAAAATAACCATTTTCCAAATGTCAAAAAATTGCAAAAATAAATATGGAGATAATTTAACATATTTCATCATAGCATAAAAAAATCCGCGGTGAAAAGACATTTTGTGCGACCTGTGCAAAAAGACAAATCCGGATTGCTACAAAAGACTTTTGTACGAGACATGGTTTTGTCTTTTTTGCACAGGTCACAAAAAATGTCTTTTCACAGCGAAATTTTTTGTGCTAGCACTAAAAATGTTGATGCATATGCGAATTGTTTTTCGGAATTTTTTGACAAATTGAAAAAAAACTAAAAATGTTTTACCTAACGGGTGCAGATGCACCTACGACCCAAAACGCCGCCTCCATATGAGAGCACCTTTTAAAATGTAAAATAGGCCTGGGTCTGCTTGATTTTGACTCTACGTAGCTTGAATTAACTTCTTTTCTGCGAATTCATAGCTTCCATTAATCAAGAAGGGAGATTACAATCACGCTATAAGACTGGTGCTAGGAATTATGGGATATAGTTCACGGAAATTTGTTTTGAAACATGGGAGCATATACTCTTGCCAGTCGGAAATAATATTGAAATGTAAAAAAAATCCGAACAAAAAATTGGCGAGAACACCTCGGTATTTAATGTGTGCGCGTCAAGTTTCAGGCAAAACCGATATTTATTGTGAGTGTAAAAAACACAAAAAATGCATCGTTAAAAGCCTTTTTAGCATCAAATTTTCTCCTTTTTGCACGACACAAAAGATATCGGTTTTTTGTGAAACGACTTGGTGAGACCAGTTTTTTGTTCATTTTTTTGACATCTTAAATGTGATTAAAATGCAATTTAAAAATTAGAAGCATATGCTCCCGGGTGCCAAAACATCACCCCCTATAATTTAGCCACACACATCGCCGTCCTTGAGCACTAGCTCGCTGTCCCCATTGAAAGAACAAATATAGAAAGCTAGTAAAAACCCCATAAAGCTCTTTGATCCCCTAGAAGATAACAACAACTTCATATCCCCTCGCTCATCATTCTCCTACAGTTTCAATAGTCCATTTTTTTTGAAACAAGGCAACATACTTGCCTTTTCATTAATTAAAAAGAAAGAGTTTATGACCAATACATGACCGAGGCCAACACCACCCTAAACACGAGATGCGTGTTATGGGGACATACACAATGCAAAACAAAAGGCTACTCTCCCGGGATGAAGTTTATCAGACATTTCAATGTAGAGATGTGCATGAAGATTTAGAGTTATGCTCATTACAAAGCCTTCAGGAGATGGGGGCACTAGTAGGAAATAGGCTATAGCCGCCGGCCTACCGCTGGCGAACAGAAATAAACATCCGTCAGCGCTGTTTACCACTGGCGAACGTTTATTCCTGTTCGCCAGCGGTAAGAATGTACCGCTGGCGCACAAAATAACATGCCCCCCAATGATAGGTACGGTCTAGCAACACTAACTTACTGCTGGCGAACAACACCCCTGTGCGCCAGCGGTAAGGGTGGGCATAAAAAACCGAACCTGAACAACGAACCCGAAAAGACCAAGACCGAAACCGTAATGACCGAAAATTAAAAGACCGAATTAAATTCGGTCCTAGAAACTCAAAGACCGAATTAAATATGGTCTATTCGGTCCTCACCATCAGGAGACCGAATTACCCATTATGACTGAAGATTTTAATTCACGAAGGATTAATGCTCACGCATGTCAGATTATGCTCTGCTTGTTTTTGCTTCTCTCATACTAGGGCACCTATTTTGTATGGATGCATGCATAGAACGCATGAACGGAGATCATGCTCGTTTTGTACAGAGAAAAACAAGGCAAAATTTGTATGGAATGCTCACTGTCCAGAAACTTTCTATCATATATTCATGTGTGCACTTGTTGTTGTGATATGTGTGAGACCATGTGAAATTATGTGTGCATTTATTTGTCAAGTGACGACTTTTGCTACTTGTTTTGTATATAATTGTGTTGTTTAAAATCTGAAAATATAATTAAACTGGTGTCACATTTCTCTATTTGATCTATATGATCATGACCGAAGACCGAACCGAAAAAACCGAAGACCGAATACTGATAGACCGAAAAGACCGAAGGTAATTTGGGTAGCATTTCTAGATAACCAAAATATTTCAAGAACGAATACACATGACCATCATTGATAAGTTAGAGCCGCCCTACAAATCGGACACTGATCCCCGACCTCTCTCTTCCTTTTTCTTTCTTCTCCTTCTTCCCCGATCCACTTTCTCTCTCCTCTCGCCGCTGCTCGGGACACGCCGCCCAGCCTCGCATCCTACCAGGCGTCAGTAGACCGGCGGGGGCGAGCTCCCCTCGACTGCCCCGTGCTCCTCCGCAAGCAGCAGGCGCTGCGCCCGGGCGGCCGACGGGCACCTCCACGAGCAGCCGGCGGGAGCCACGCAGGGCGTCGTCCACCTCGCGCTGTTGCAGGGAGGGCCGCACCCCGTAGACCGGATGTGGGGACCCCGGACTAGCCGTCCGAAATACCCTTGTACCTACATCAGCGATCCCATGATCAGTGTGTCGCTGAGCACAATCAAACTGGTAATCAAGGAACATCCATAAATACCGAAGGAATTTACTTACTTGATTGAAGTCATACTCTTCAACAGGTACTTGCAGCGGAAATCACCAAACAACGTGGAGCCCAAGTCATTCACCTTAACCCTACAGGCAACTGACTGGGAAGCGCCCTAGTTCGCATTGACGTCATTTCCGTCCTCTTCTTCAAGCAGCTCTTCTTTAAAATCTGGCTAAGACAATAGCCAGGGACGAAACCAATATGAGTACATTTGATTGTACTCGCAAACTACCCCCGAATGAGCATGCACTACACTTTTTATAGTTTGAGTAAAACCTTGTTTGCTTTGAAAACTCTATCCTTATTGAAAAGAGAAGGATAGACTTTTGTTTAATAAAACTTTGTCTGAAAACTCTACAACTTTCGTTAAAAATAAATAAGGAGAATTTTAAAACTTTTCATAACCCTTGTATATTTTCTTTTCGAAAACATCCATAGCCTTTGTTGAAAAAGAAAATAAGGCTTTTAGATCTTTTTCCCATAAAACTGTCTTTGTAAGGAGTTTCTTTTTAAAACGTTTTTCCCGAAAATAGATGTTTGTTGAAAAAGGTAAGAAGTCCCTTTTTAAAAACGTTTTTCCCGGAAAATCACCATTTTGTTTATTTCTCGAAAACTCCTCCTTTTTTGACCATAACCCTTCATGGTCATTCAATCCCAACAACCTCATGCCGGCCCATTGGCATAGTTGCATAAAACATCCTCCACTTCATTTTCTCTTTCAAATCTCAAATCTTTTCCAAAACTTGCACATAGGACCGAGTAGTTCGTTCCAGCTGTCCATCTCCGAGGACTCGGCTATTCGAATAGTTTTATACTCTGCCGAGGTAGCACGCTTTTCCCACATCCATCCGGTAACTCATCGTGTCTGCCACGTCCCGCCATACAAGCTGTATGCGAAGTTGAGTCACCGACCATAGCCTGTCCTTTGCTCATGCTAGTATAGGACCCTACCGCTACGAATTCACCATTCCCTCGACACCTAGTACAGGATCCCCCGTCGAGGAACCTAAGTGTGAGCACTCGTAGTTCTACCCGGCGAGCGAACCCTTCAATCCCCCGTCCATCAGACACCGGGACCCAGGTCAGGGGGTAGGTCGCCATGACCATCCCCTCATGCAACGAGGTCATCCTCGTTGTTGAGCCATCCCATACTAATATGAGCAATTTATATGACTACGCCCTTGCCCATATGTGGGTAGATGTGGTCGCACAGGTTATTGGCTGTTCAGTAAGTACAAGGACCCAATGTGCATTTTTCATAAACATCACCATTCACCATTTCTCCACTTCAACACCGATCTCACGGCATTCCACATTTATCCAAGTACTTCCAAAGGAGTTTTTTGTAAACAATATTTTTCTTTTCCCACCCTATAGTTTGAAAAAAAAATTCCATCCAATACCTCCATATAGGGTGTCAAAATAATATACTTGTATTTTGGAAAAGGGTTTTCAAAACCATAGCTTTAGTGGCAAAAACCACATAAATCCATTATGCTCTTTATAAGTAAAACAGGTGAATCAAAATAGATGTATATAGGTGCAAGCTCAGAGAAGTAGCTTGCCTGTTTTCAGCATAATGTCCCTGGACTTCTCCTCAGTGATCAAAGAAATAAACTCTGATTCTTCTCCAATAAATCCTTCCCAAGGATCACTCCGGTAGCGTTTATATCTAGCATCGCAAAAAGGAAAGGACGCAATTCAACATACAGTAGGACACTCCAACAACAAACATCAAGCAACACTAACAAACAACAATCATGAGAGAAGATTATTATTTAACAAACAAGTTTGGCAATCACCAACACTACTCATGTTTAAAAATTATGATTAAAGTTGTGATTAAGCATCTTTATTTAAACAGGAAATACTTTAGACAAAAGTTAAGCCACCTATTATTCTCCGTAATTCTAAATATCTTACCAAGCTAAGGTAGATACTCAAGCTAGTACTCAACTTAAAGACCACCAAGTTTAAGAAGCAAGGCAATTATATTAATCACACAAAAATAATCTCATCATCAAAATAAACAAGCAATACATACCATTACTAAACTACTAAATCAAGCATCACACATAGCTACTGCACTCACAAAGCAACACAATTTGATTTCAATTTAATTGAATTAACTATTATTTAATTAGGTCTTAAATATGGCTGAAACTAGTAGTGCATGTTTAATTTCATAACTTATGTTCTGTTGATCACAAAAATATGAACTAAAATTCTACAGAAAGCTACTGATGTGTAGAAGACAACCCAGTTGGATTTAATTCAATTGGTGTTATTAAACTCCCTATATAATTGTTTTAATCCAGTAAGTTAATATTTTAGTTTTTGCTACAACTCAAGTTAATTTTACTCAAAAATTAAATCCTTCTAGCGGTAACTAACACTAATTAAATGTGATCTAACAAAATTGGTCCTAACTCATTTGGATTAACCATTATTGTTATATAAATGTTTTAGTCCAGAAATGCTTTCTGACTTTCAACAGATGCCAAATAATTAATAATACTCAATTAAATCTACCAAAATTAGGGGAGCTAAGTGATCACAGTACTAAGCTAACAAAATTGGTTTGACATCATTTGGGTCATTTGAGTATCAGAAGCAAACAAGTTTAGATTTTATACCTTCTGTGGTATTTTTAATACTACTATTTATTTACTAATCTAAATGAGACGAAACCACTTTGGTGAGTTAAAGAATTTCATAAGCTTTCCAGAACATTTGAGTTTGATTTATTTGGATTCCTATTTATCGAGTTATTGATTTTTAAAGTGGAGTCCAGTACTGCTTTTCAGTGTTTTAAATATTAAACAGAAAAAGCTGAGGCGTCGTTGGATCGAGATCCAACGGACGCGATATGCCGCAGCGACGGCGACCACCAACGGGCGGCGCCGCCGCGCCTGGGACGACGAGGTGGAGCAGGGTATCACCTAGGGGGCTCGGGGAAGATGACGGGCTGACTCGCGCGTGCTGGGGGGGGGGGGGTCTCGGTCGACGGCTGCAGTTCCGTGCCGAGCTCGGGACGGTCTCCTTGCTGGCGAGCTCCTCCGGTGGATCCTGAGCACGGGAAAAGAGGCGAGGGTGAGCGGCGGGGATGATGGGGAGCACGATGCGGTGCAGAGAGGGAAGAGAGGGAGAGAGACACGGCGTGGCCGTGTTCGTCTCCTACCTCGGGCACGACCGAGCTCGGAGAAGAACCAGGGCAGCAGCAGCTCTGCAACAGCAGCTTTGCGCTCCTGGTGGTGCACAAGAGGTGGTGGATGAGGGAGGGGCAGTGGTGTGGCTTGGAGAGGGAATGTGAGGCTCGGGCGGGGTATTTATGCCCGAGCTCCGGTCCATGGTGGACACGGCACGGGAGCGGTCCGGAGGACGGCCGGGCTCGCCATAGGGGTGGTGGAGGTGTGGCCACGGTGTTGGGACAGCAAGGAGCAAGAGAGGGTGCGTGGAATCGAGCTGAGCGAGCTCGACGTGGGGGACGGCCGTGTGCGCGCTTGGGCGGCGCATGGCTTGCTCTGGTGCGACACAAACGCGGCGGGGACGGGTTCTTGCGGGGCTGGTGTAGCTGCGAGAGGGAGCAAGGAAGCAAGGGAGAGAGGGGGGGGCACGGGCCAGGCTACCACGGCGTTGCCACCTCTACTGCACATGCCGACAATGGCGTGGCCACACGGGCTCCTGTCCCCTGGCGCTCTCCTCCTGGTCCCCGACCTCCTTTCTTCGATTTCTCGAGCGCAGTGAGGTGAGGGAGATGCGGGAGAGGGATTGGGGGCAATAATTCGACGAATAAACCTCGAATTAGCTCGATTTGATCTCGTATTGGATTGATTTGGGGAAGAGCATGGTGGCTGCCCACCAAGTGTTCGACGAACTGTGTGAACCATTTTTAAATTTGAATTTTTTTGGAAATTTATTTTCATAATTTGCTTCACAGATGTTTATATGGATTTGTGGTGCTGTGGTGGAATTTATTTGATAAGTGTAGCACCACGCATTTGATGATTTAAAAAGATAAAGAAACGTTTGGAATTTAAATTTGGATTTTTTTTGAAAATAATATTTGGAGAGGGAAAAGTTGTAGAAATAAATTGAGAGTGATCAAATTGTCACCCCACTAAACTTTGTAAGAGGGAAATAGAGAGTTAGGTAGATAGAATAATTTATCAGGATCACTTATCTAACTCATGATCTTAACTTCAAATCATTGACTGATTTCAGGAGTTTTGTTTTTATTTAAATCACATTCCAAAGTTGTTGTCAAGTGTGTTTTATTTCAGTATTAAGTACAACTAAGGAATAACCCTCACAAGCAACAAACACAGCAATACCAACATCACAATCAAGACCACACAATTCAAACCACAAGAATAAATCACACCACCATTTCCATAATTAACAATACTATCTTGTAAAAATGATCACACTCAATTATGACAAGATGATGTTTAAAGGATATCCCAACTCACCACTTAATAGTTTTCAAAAAGGTTTGATAAAGAAAAATATGTGGGGTAATATGTTTCCTACTAGTGTTATTTTTAAATGGAGTGGAAATCAGAGTTTATAAAATGGGAGTTGCATATACATGCAAAATATCATGGTTGGCAATAGATAGGAGATAACATATAGATCTCCATATTTTTTGGAACACATAATTTTGGAAATACTTTTACTTTCTCAACTAAAGGGTATTTTATTTGTTGCTAAAATCAAACATCATTGAAATAGACTTTGGCCAAAATAAGATTGGAAAAGATATATGGAATCTACTCTTGTCATAACATGAGCACCAAGTTTAATATATTTTTACTTGGGGTTGGGTTCTTGGATTAATATTTACTAGTCAAACAACATAAACATCAAATCACACAAGGCCAAACAGAATAATATAAAAGAAAACACAATCAGCAGTGAACAAATTTCAAAAAGTTTTTATTGGTTCTTAATTTTGGGTCTTGTTAATTCTTATTATAAATTTGGGATGTTACACCGGAGCTGGATCCCCGTCCCCGGCCGCCGTCATGGTCGATGACCTCCACTACTTTCTCCACCGCCGCGTTCAAGGCCTCATGCAAGATCTCCTCCTGCTGCTGCTGCCGTTGAGGTCTTGCTCGCCTGCTAGATCTGTTGCCGCCGACGACACCAGTCCGACATGTTGTCGCCGATCAGGTCTATGCCCTCCTCCTCTCGCTCCTGTTCCCGCTTCCGAGGCCTCACCGCTGACTGCATCCCCGTGCCTCCACATCCCCCTCGCCTGCTGGAGCTCCTGCGTCTCCGCCTTCCTCGCCATGGCAGGGCGCCCAAGCAGTAGCAGCAGCAGCATCGGCCGACCACATCTGCTCGATCCCCTTCCTGTAGCTTCACAGCCCGCGCCGCCACTCGGTCCTGGTTCTCCAATTCCGCTCACTCCGGCCGCATGCCCCTGTCGCAGTCACGGCCCTCTGCGTGGCCGACCTGGAGGAATTCGTCAAAGGTACGAGCCAGATCCACCACCATTCATTTCTCTCCCAATCCTCCGTACAATTCTTTGTTCTGATGGAGCTTGGCGATGGGGACGAGTGGTGCAGTAGTGCTCTCTGATTTGCCTCCGTACTAAATGAGAATGATTATTTATGCATAACTAGTAGTTGCATTCTAGGTGTTTCTATTTAGTTGTTCATCAGTGTTATTGAAAAGGCCAGTGCTAGGTGTAGGTCCCCCTAGAAAAGGGGGAACTTAGGTCCCCTCCGAAACCGTTGGATCGTCATCGTATGTTCAGGAATCAGTGCTACATGTTTTTACTTTTTAGCCCTTCACGTTTTCCGAAATCAAACCCAAAGTCTATACCAGGTCCACTTAAATGAAGGGGTATATTGTTTTGCCCCTGACCTTCTCGATATTTACTGCAAAAATGCCACCATGGTGATTTGCCCTGACTATCACAACAAATTACTGAGTATTGAAACAAAAATTCTCGCGCAGTGTACAAAAAATAAATACTATTACAACAAATCATCGCAATATTTTTTTAAAATTAATGTTATAGAAAAGTTGTTACACAACAATTATTTTGTTGCAGATTGATTTGCAACAAAATTACAAACAATTACAACAAAAATCACAAACAAATACAACAAAAAATATATATTATTGTAACAAATCATTGCAACTTTCTGAAAAAAAGTAAGGTTACAAAAAGTGGTTAACCAACAATATTTTTTGCTGCACATTGCTTTGCAACAAAAATTAACAATAATCTCAACCAACAAAAAAGTTGGTGCGCCCCTATGCTTGTGAGATTGCCAACAAGATGGATCCTGAGGTATGGGTTCATCATTATGACTTGGAGAACAAAAGGGTGGCCCCAGAGACTCCTGCGATCGTAAACTTTGGCCGTCCCTCACAGGACTCAGCTGGTGCCCCTTCCTCTGCTGTGTCGAGTTCTTCTACCCCGGCAGCTCCTGTTCCTGGCAACCTAGCTGGTGCCGAGCCTGTGCTGAAGACTCCTGCTGCGCCCACTCCTTCAAGAGCTATCTCTGGTGACTCCCGTACTCAAGAAGAAGGGTTGGCTCAACATATGAAGAGTCCTCGAGGCACTGGTTTCCAAACAAAGAAAGTTGCCACCAAGCCTCCTATGAAGCCGGCTCCTGCCTCTAATGTACAAGTAAAGGACAAGTCTCCTGCTAAGAAGGACTCCCCAGTTCCAACCGAGAAGTCGACTCCTCTGAAGGATCATCCTTTGAATGATTTTTAAACTTTTTGTAATGCTGCACTACTGGTGCGAAACTTTTAGGTCTTTTGAACTTATTTGCTCTGAAATTGTGCCAATCGGCTTGTAATGACTTGCTTGTTAAACTGTGACAGTACTATGTATTATCTATGCAAGTCATTATTTGGTTCTTATAACCCGTCTAATTTTTCACTGATGAATAAGTAGGCCCTGCATGACTTCTCTTACAGTTTGTTCTGACAAGCTCCCAACGTCTTATGTCCTCTAGGATTCATAAGGGCCGGAGACGAGTCATGCCTGTAGATTAGCCATATTGTGCAGGATGCATCTGACTTACCAGCGAGAAAATTAGGAAAAGTTCGGCTACTGAGCCGGGTTCAAAGGTCTAAGCTTGACTTTTTTCCTGAAAAGCAAGCCCCCAAGAACCTTGATGATCAAATTTAAAGAACAAAGCGCACTCACTGGGTGACTCGACTAAAGAACTCATATTCACTGAAGTCGGCTTTATTTCCTTTGATCATAATAATTTGATTACATCTAGGCATGGCTCACTGGGCTCTTTGCCTTTCAACTCATGAAACTATTACAATTTAGGTATAGTAAGGACGTAACTGAGCTATGTTCCATGGACTCTTTGCCTCTGCATAGGGATCTAGCGTATGAGCTGTGTCAGCTCCTTTACTTTCACTTGTCGGCTCTCGTACATCCATTAGATAGTACGACCCATTGTGCAAATTCTTGCTTATGACGAACGGTCCTTCCCATGGTGGAGATAACTTGTGCATCCCTTCCCTATTTTGGACTAGGCGAAGCACTAAGTCACCTTCCTGGAAAGTCCGAGTCCTGATTCTACGTGCGTGATACCACCGCAAGTCCTGCTAATAAACTGCTGACCTTTCAAGGGCTAATTCTCTTGCTTCTTCGAGTGCGTCCACCGAGTCCTGACGAGCGAGTTCATTCTTTGTCTCGACGTAATTGGCGACTCGTGGCGAGTCATGCAGCAAGTCGCTAGGCAGGACGGCTTCTGCTCCATACACCATGAAGAAAGGTGTGAAGCCAGTAGATCTGTTAGGAGTCGTTCTTATACTCCAAAGTACTGCTGGCAACTCCTCAACCCAACTTCCAGCGGCTCTTAACAAGGGGACTCGGAGCCGAGGCTTAATTCCCTTCAGCAACTCCTGATTTGCCCTCTCTGCCTGTCCATTGGACTGTGGATGTGCTACTGAAGCTAGGTCGAGTCTGATATTGTTCTCACCGTAGAACTTGGCTATCTCCCCAACTGATAAGTTGGTCCCATTATCTGTAATGATGCTGTAAGGATATCCAAAGCATGTTGCTATCTTCTTGAAAAATCTCACTGTTGATGCTCCGTCGACTCTGCTGACGGGTTCGACTTCCACCCACTTGGTGAACTTGTCAACTGCTACTAGCAGATGGGTCTTGTGGCAGGGCGACTTTGAGAAAGGACCCACCATGTCAAGCCCCCAAACTGCAAACAGCCAAGTGATAGGAATAGTTCTGAGTTCTTGGGCTGGCACGGGGTCTTGCCTTGCGTACCTTTGGCATCCGTCACAGACTCGCACTATCTTTTCTGCGTCCAGATGTGTTGTTAACCAAAAGAACCCGTGCATGAAAGCTTTTTGACACCAAGGATCTATTGGATGCATGATGACCACAATCACCTGCATGAATTTCTTGCAGTATTTGCCTGCCTTCCTCTGGAGACACACATCTCTGATATACTCCAGTGACACTCCTTCTGTACAACTCGCCATTAATGACTGTGTAGGACTTGCATCGTCTGATGAGCTGTCTCTGTTTGACTTCATCCTGTGGGAGTTCACCCCGAAGGAGATATGCAAGGTAGGGCTCTGTCCATGCTGGTATTGCCCGTGCTGCTGCCACCAGTGTCGACTCTGGATCTGGGAAGGCTAACTCCTCCTCTGAAGGCAACTTGACTGATGGGTGGTGAAGTTCATCCACAAATACGTTTGGGGGTACTTTCTCTCGTCGAGAGCCGAGTTGTGATAACGCATCTGCGGCCTCATTCTTGCGTCTATCAATATGCTCCACTTGATAACCACAAAAGAACCCGGCTATCTGTTCGACTGCTCTTCTGTAAGCCGCCATGTTTGCATCCTTCGAGTCCCAGGTTCCAGATACTTGCTGGGCTACGAGATCCGAGTCTCCAAAGCATCTGATACGCTTGATGTTCATCTCCTTGGCCAAACGCAGGCCGTGTAGCAAGGCTTCGTACTCTGCCATGTTGTTTGTACAATCAAAGTGCAACTGAAAGACATATTCCAACTTATCTCCTTTGGGCGAAGTCAAGACCACGCCAGCTCCTGAGCCTTCTAACTGCCTGGATCCATCGAAGTGCATTATCCAATATTTGGTGCAGGGTGAGCTTGGTGAGGAGGTGAAATCTGTCCAGTCATTGACAAAATCGACCAAAGCTTGAGACTTGATTGCTGTCCTAGGCTCATATGTGATATGGTAAGGACCCAACTCGATTGCCCACTTGGCAACTCGACCTGTTGCATCTCTGTTGCGTATGATGTCAGCTAGCGGTGCTGAACTCACCACTTTGATTGGATGCTCTTGAAAATAATGCTTAAGCTTCCTACTTGCAAGGAAAACTCCATAAACTAACTTCTGCCACTGAGGGTACCTTTGCTTTGAATATGTGAGGACTTCACTGATGTAGTAAACCGGCCTCTGTACTGGGTACTCTTTACCTTCCTCTGCACGCTCCACAACTACTACTGCGCTGACAACTCTCTCATTGGCAGCCACATATAATAGCATGGGCTCCTTATCCGTAGGAGCTGCAAGTACTGGTGTTGATGATAGGGTTTTCTTGAAGCCCTCAAAAGCATCGTCGGCTTCTTTGTCCCATAGGAATTTGTCTGACTTCTTCAGGAGTCGGTAGAGAGGACCCGCCTTCTCTCCGAGTCTTGATATGAATCTGCTTAGGGCTGCTACACAGCCAGTGAGTTTCTGAACGTCCTTTAAACAAGTCGGCCTCTGCAGGTTTTGAATAGCCTTGATTTTCTCTGGGTTAGCTTCAATGCCTCTTTCTGAAACAATGAAGCCTAGGAGATTGCCTGCAGGGACTCCAAAAACATACTTGGCAGGGTTAAGCTTCATCTTGTACTTGCACAAATTATTAAAGGTTTCTGTCAGGTCTGCTATCAAAGAGTCGGCTTTCTGAGACTTGAAAACCACATCATCCACATAAGCGTGAACGTTCCTCCCAATCTGTTCCTTGAAACAGTTCTGGATGCATCTCTGGTATGTAGCTCCTGCATTCTTGAGCCCAAAAGGCATTGTCATATAACAAAACGCCCCAAAGGGTGTAATGAAAGATGTCTTCAGCTCATCCTCCTTTTTGAGTCTGATCTGATGGTACCCTGAATAAGCATCCAGGAAACAAAGCAACTCTGACCCCGCTGTGGAGTCAATGATCTGGTCAATACGAGGCAAAGCAAACGGGTCCTTCGGGCAATGCTTGTTAAGACCCGTGAAGTCGATGCACATCCGCAGCTCTCCTGTTTTCTCTGGCACTAATACTGGATTGGCTACCCACTCTGGGTGAAAAACTTCCTTGATGAACTCAGCTGCAAGGAGCCGAGCCACCTCTTCTTCAATGGCTTTTCTTCTGTCGTCGTGAAACTTGCATAGACCTTGCTTAACTGGTCTTGCATTAGGGTTAACATGTAAGTAGTGCTTGGTGAGTTCTCTCGGGACTCCTGGCATGTCCGATGGCTTCCATGCGAAGACGTCCCGATTCTCACGGATGAACTCGACGAGATAGATGTGCCCCAATGACGAACTGCTTGGAGGAGTCGCCTGGGGGTGAAATCCACCGACTTGGTATCCTGAGCTGATTTAAACTTCATCTTCTCCTCTGTGGCCGGCTTCTTGAGGACTGAGTTGTCCTCCGGGTCCACATTTGCTGAGCTCTTCTTGGGCGCAAGCTGTTTCGGCCATAGCTGCATCTCCTATTTCACACTCCAATGCCATCTGTCTGCTGCCATTAACTGTAATGACTCCTGCTGGACCTGGCATCTTGAGCTTCAAGTAAACATAACATGGTCTGGCCATAAAATTAAAGTATGCTGGTCGGCCAAAAAGAGCATGGTATGGACTCTTGAGATCCACTAACTCAAAAGGCATAATCTTTGAACGAAAGTTCTCCACTGTGCCAAAAGCAACCTCAAGATAGATCTTACCGATGGGTTTGGCTGACTTCCCTGGTACAATTTCATGAAAGACCGTCTCAGTGGGTATTAACTGCCTATCTTGCAGCTGCATCCTCTTTAATGTGTCATAATATAAGATGTTGATACTGCTCCCACCATCCATGAGCACCTTGTTCAATGTGTAACCCCCAACTTGAGGCGCTACCACCAAGGCTAGCTGCCCTGGGTCGTCGACTCTTGGTGGATGATCTGCCCGACTCCATGTGATGGTTTGCTCTGACCACCTGAGCCATTGTGGGACTGTCGGCTCTACTGCATTAACAGCTCTAACTTTCAATTTCTTGGCGCGCTTGGACGTGCTTGTTGTAAAGACATGATAATTGCCACGACTCGTGTTCTGTGGCCGAGTTCTGACATAGTATTGCCCATTATCATCATGAAGCTGCTTCGGGTTCTGCTGGAACCCGCCCTGCTGATTACCTCCTCCCTGAGGTAGGTTAGGGTTATTGCCGGCTCCTCCACCGTGGCTGCCGGGTCCTCCATCACCATTGTTTCCTCTATACCCATTGTTGTTGCCTCTATTTCCTGGTCCTGGGAACCTGCCACGTTGCAGATCCACACACTGTCCCAAGGTATGACCACATTTCCCGTTTCCGGCATGTTTAGGGCATGGACTTGCCAAAACTTCCTCTGTGGTTGGCCTACGCCCTTGATATCCTTGAGAATTGTTGTCCTTGCGTCTGACCCCAGTATTTGTGTTAGCTACCAGATCAGAGTTGTCTCCATATGGCCGTTTGTTACCTCCCTGGTTCTGATTTTGATTTTGGTTCTGGTTCTGACTGTTGCCACCATGTCCTTTATTCCCCTCCTCCTGATCCTTTGTTTTGTCCGTGGCAGCGTGCTTATTAGCACCCGCCATGATTTCGCCAATTGTAAGGGGAATACCTTGATTCAGGCTCTCCTTCATACGACCCAGCTTCCAACTCAAGGGATTGTAGCTGCAGTTTCTCTCCATTGCCATTAGCACTGAAATTGGTGGGAGTCCTTGCGAGGAGTTGATGATCTCCGACACCCGCTTCATCCAATGCCTTGCGGACTCGCCCTTCTTCTGAACGCACCGCTCCAAATCCTCTATAGTACTGAGCTTTTTGCATGTTCCCTGGAAGTTCTGTATAAAAGCCGCCTTCAGCTGCTCCCAGGAATTGATTGATCTAGGAGGCAAGTTACGCATCCAAACTTTGGCTGCTCCCTCCATCATAAGGTACATGAATTTGGCGCACAGACTACCTGTGGCATTGCGGATACTCATCGCCATCTCATATGTGCCCAACCAAGAAGTCGGGTCCATGTTTGGCTCGTAATTGGGGACTTTGCGCGGCTCCTTGAAGTCGCTGGGGAAGGACTCGGACCTGATGGCATCTGACAAGCACTCTGGTCCTGTTAGTGTAGGAGAAGCACCAGGAAAAGTCACCTCTGTGTGCACCCGGGTTGGCTGAGGCTGGTTAACTGCACCAGCTAGGGCTCTGTCCCTCTCAGCCTCCCGAGCCCTGGCTGCCTCCCTCTCTCGTCGTTGCCTTGCTTCGTCAACCACCAGCTGAGCTCGTAAGGCAGTTGGTATGTTTGCCCTATTCCTCTCTTGTTCACGGCGCCTTGCGCTTGTGGAGTTGGCCGGGTGAGACTCGTCGTGTCGACTCCTTGTGCCAGAGTTGAACGGTGTCGAGTGCAGCCTACTAGCATATGGAAACGTTGGATAAAGGGCTTGCTGAGTCATTGCTGTCTTCAGCATCTCAATAGCACGGCGGGTCTCCTGTCCCGCTGGTCCTTCTGGTATCTCGATGTTCTCCAGCCTCATAGTTGCCGCATGAACGTTGTCCATTGGGTTAGAGTAATGTCCTTCTGGAGTACGAAACCTGCCAGGTGGAGGTCCCATACCACCCGTTGATCCTCCTCCGACTCCTCCCTCAGGTGGTGGTCCGTTGGTACCGTTGCCGCCGGGTCCTTCTGGAGGTGGTGGTGGTGGTGGTGGTGGCGGTGTTGCTCCTCCTCCTGCGGTGCCTCCTGCAGCTGTTGAACTCCCTAGCCCGGCTCCTGCGCCTGGACCATTGGGTGTGCTGAACAAAGCAGTTGGATTTACAATGACTCCATCACGCAGGCGACTCCTGGCTCTGCGGTGCTGAATTGAGGTGAGTTCTTCTCGGCGATTCTACACTACCTGGGCCTCAGCTTGGACCCGGGCCCGCTCTTCTGCCAACCTGCGATTTGCCTCTGTGATTTCCGCTAGTTGCCTCTCTAATGCAGCACGAGCACTGGCTAACTCAGCCGCCCGTTCTGCTGCGTTACCTGCGTTGATTTCCTTTGTCAGCAAAGTTGGATCAAACTGATTTCCACTGTTTCCAGACATGTAGACTCCAACGACGCGGGCACGCACTGGCGACTCCGCATAATCTTCCTCCTCAATACCGTACCCAAGCCGATCTTCGAACAAGGGCAAGATAGATTCTGAATCGGCGTCGTAATCTGGCTCCATACATGGCTCTGCCAGCGACTCCTCTTTATTGTTGATGACTAGTTGTTCCTCTGGTTCGGCGATGATGCCGACTTCTGATGTGCCGACCGACTCCTCGCCGTCGGACTCGACAATGGCTGTAGGCTCTGATACTGATTCCGCCGAGTTAGCACGAAGTCCTGACGTGCAAACCATGCCGACGAACACGTTGATTCCTCCAAAGACAAGCTGATAACCCTCGTCGACATCCTCCATCTCTAGAGTCCAACCGGAGTCATCAATCTTGGTTTCTCTGTGCTCATCAGTGTAGACTCGCCCGATGGCGAGTTTCTCCATGGCCCGACGAGCTGCTCCCACGATCTCAACTCCTTTCCTCATAGGCCCCACGGTGGGCGCCAACTGTCGTGGGGTTGTCACGGCAAGTTCTTCCTCAGGGAAGATGAGTTGCGGGGCCATTGATGATCGAAGTTCGTAGGAGTTGTTAATCTCACTAAGGGACAAGGATTTACCCCAGGTTCGGCCCCTCTTGATCGAGGTAAGGACCTACTTCCTGCTTCGGCTTTATTACTTGAACTAGTTCTCGATTACAAGGTTCCGACTCCTATCTGGGGAGTCGGCGACTATGGATCTCTCTAGTGTTGCTGATTCCAGGTCCTCGATTCTGGGGTTCCTCTAAAACTTATCGTTCTAAGATCCAGGACCCCGCTTATAAAGGTGGCCAAGGCCCCTGGATTTACAACTTACACCGAGTCGCACTTGGACACGGAGTCCTACTCTAGGTCTTGGCCTTCCAAGTTAGAACTCCGGGTTGTACTTGGACTCCTTCCTGACGGGTCCCTTCTTTGTCATGGGCTTTGGTCGGCTTGTCTCCAGCCCGGCCCATGTGACTTGACGCGTGACTCGGCTTTGGCCTTCTTGGTCTTGACGGGTCTACTTTCCGGGTCCATGGGCCTACCTATAAAGTATCCCCCCATCACATATTATGATGGGATCTTGTTTTGAAGTACTCGTCAAGATGAACCCAACGGTGAAGACATATCGTCAATTTAATTGACGGTTTAAGAGATAATTTATTTTGAATTTTCGAATCATGGAAAGATTCTTTATACGTATGGATGTTGTTCGTTCCTCCGCCCTTATAGGACCGGAAATTAACTTCCCACACAGGATTAAGTAAATTAGTCGGTCATTATGAAGCCATATAACTTAGATCCATAGGAAATACCAACAATTATATGAAGCCAATACGTTTTTATTCCATATGAAACCATCTCAGCCCCAGTATATCATCGTGAAGAACGCACTAACATAACATGCCTAAAATACACTTAGGAGATTTATTAGTGCCTCTCTCTCTCACATATCAAAGGCTTTATCTGTTGTCGAGGGTGAATGGATCTTAGCGGACATTGAAACAATATCCTTTTAGTAAAAGGAAAAATTCGGAGATCATGTTCGAGGCAAAGGGAGTTATGAAGTTAATGAGAAGGATACTTTTTAATGCATGATTATAATTTGAACTATCCATATATCGAAAGGAAGTATATTTTAAAATCAAATTATGGTAGACAAGCACAATATGGTAATGAAATATAGACATGTGAGAATTACCTGGGAACCTGATGGGGGGATACTTTATAGGTAGGCCCATGGACCCGGAAAGTAGACCCACCAAGACCAAGAAGGCCAAAACCGAGTCACGTATCAAGTCGCATGGGCTGGGTTGGAGACAAGCCGACCAAGGCCCATGATGAAGAAAGGACCCGTCCGGAAGGAGTCCAAGTACAACCCGGAGTCTAAACTTGGAAGACCAAGACGTAGAGTAGGACTCCGTGTTCTAGTATGACTCGGTGTAAAGTGTAAGTCCAGAGACCCGGCAGCCTTTATAAGCGGGGTCCTGGACCTTAGATCGACAAGTTCCAAGAGAGAGGTTCTAAGCTTCAACCAATAGAGAAACCCTAGCCACCAGAGAGAAGTCGCCGGCTCCTAAGTTGTGGGAGCCGGGTCCTTGTAATCGAGACATATCAAGAGCAATAACAGAGAAGCAGGAAGTAGGTCTTTACCTCGAATCAGAGGGGCCGAACCTGGGTAAATCCGTGTTCCTTGACGAGATTAACCGTTCCAGCGTACTTCAGTCATCAATGGCCCCAGAACTCATCTTCCCGAGGAAGAACTTGCCGTGACAACCCCACGACAGTTGGCGCCCACCGTGGGGCCTACGGTGACAAAAGGAGTCGAGATCGTTGGAGCTGCTCGTCGAGCTATAGAGAAACTCGCCATCGGGCGGGTCTACACTGATGAGCATGGAGAAACAGAGATCGATGACTCAGGCTGGACCTCGGAGATGAACGAAGTCGACGAGGGCTATCAGCTTGTCTTTGGAGGAATCAACGTGTTCGTCGGGATGGTGTGCGCGTCGGGTCTTCGCGAGAACTCGGCGGAGTCGGTGCCAGAGCTAACTGTTATTGTCGAGTCCGACGGCGAGGAGTCGGTCGGAACTTCGGAGGTCGGCATCATCGCCGAGTCTGAGGGACCCCTAGCTGAGGAACCAGATGTGATGCAAGAGTCAGACTCAGATTATGATGCAGATTCAGAGTCCATCCTACCCTTGTTTGAAGATCGGCTTGGGTATGGGATAGAGGAAGAGGATTACGAGGAGTCGCCAGTACGCGCTCGTGTTGTGGGAGTCTACATGTCTGGGAACACTGGGAATCAGTTTGATGCAACTTTGTTGACAAAGGAGATTAATGCAAGTAATGCCGCAGAGAGGGCGGCCGAGTTAACCAACGCTCGTGCTGCGTTGGAGAAGCAATTAGCTGATATCACAGAGGCAAACCGTAGACTAGCTGCAGGAGCAGGCCCGAGTCCAGGATGAAGCTCAGGTCGTGCGGAGGCGCCGCGAGGAGCTTACTTCAATTCAGCATCGCCGAGCCAGGAGTCGCTTGCATGATGGAGTCCACATCAATCCGACCAATCTATTCACCACACCCAATGGTCCAGGCAGAGGAGCCGGACTAGGAGGCTCAGCGGCAGCAGGAGGCGCCGCAGGAGGAGCCGGAGGAGCACCACCACCACCACCACCACCACCCCAGAAGGATCGGGAGGCAGCCGTGCTAACGGACCACCGCCTGAAGGAGGAGTCGGAGGAGGAGCATCTGGTGGCTTAGGGGCACAGCCTAACAGATTTCATACTCCAGAGGGACATTATTCTAATCCTATGGACAACGTGCATGCGGCGACTCTGAGATTGGAGAATATTGTGGTACCAGAGGGACCAGCAGGACAAGAGACTCGGGAGGCTATCGAGTTACTGAAAACAGCCTTGACTCAGCAGGCTTTGTATCCAGCTTTTCCAGATGCAAGTAGGCTACACTCAACACCTTTCAACTCAGGTACGAGGAGTCGGCATGGCGAGTCCAACCCGGCAAACTCTACGAGTGCAAGGCGTCGTGAACTAGCGAGGAATCGTGCAAACATACCAACTGCTTCACAAGCTCAGCTAGTGGTTGATGAAGCAAGGCAACGACGAGAGAGAGAAGCAGCAAGAGCTCGGGAGGCAGAGAGGGACAGAGCGTTAGTGGGTGCAGTTAACCCGCCTCAGCCAACCGGGTACACGAGGAGGTGACTTCTCCTGGTGCGTCCCCAGCATTAACAGGACCAGAGTGTTTGTCAGATGCCATCAGGTCCGAGTCCTTCCCTAGCAGCTTCAAGGAGCCGCGCAAGGTTCCAAACTATGAGCCTAACATGGACCCGACCTCTTGGTTGGGTACATATGAGATGGCGATGAGCATTCGCAATGCCACAGGTAATCTGTGTGCCAAGTTCATGTATCTTATGATGGAGGGAGCAGCCAAGGTGTGGATGCGCAACTTGCCTCCTAGGTCAATCAACTCTTGGGAGCAATTGAAGGCGGCTTTTATTCAGAACTTCCAAGGCACATGCAAGAAACTCAGCACCATTGAGGACCTGGAGCGATGTGTCCAGAGGAAGGGCGAGTCGGCAAGGCACTGGATGAAGCGAGTCTCAGAGATCATTAATTCCTCACAAGGACTCCCTCCAGTTTCAGTCTTAATGGCGATGGAGAGAAATTGCAGTTATAATCCCTTGAGTTGGAAGCTAGGTCGTATGAAGGAGAGCCTGAATCAAGGTATTCCCCTTACGATTGGTGAGATCATGGCAGGTGCTAATAAGCACGCTGCCACAGACAAAACAAAGGATCAGGAGGAAGGAACCAAAGGACAAGGTGGCAATGGTCAGAATCAGAACCAGAATCAGAACCAGAATCAAGGTAGTGGCAAGAGGCCATATGGAGACAACTCTGACCTAGTAGCAAATACAAACACTGGAGTCAGACGCAAGGACAATAATTCTGGTGGGTACCAAGGCCGCACTCCAAGCACAGAGGAGGTCTTGAGAATTCCATGCCCTAAACACGCCAAGAATGGTAGATGCGGTCATACCCTGGGACAGTGCGTAGATTTGCAGCGCGCTAGGTTCCAAGGGCCAGGAGGAGGCAACAACAATGGTGGATATAGAGGGAACAACGGAGCCGGAGGACCCGGCAATAATGGTGGAGGAGCCGGCAATAACCCAAACCAACCTCAAGGAGGAGGTCATCAGCAGGGCGGGTTCCAGCAGAACCCGAAGCAGCTCAATGAGGGCAATGGGCAGTATTACGTCACAACTCGGCAGCACAACCCGAGTCGTGGCAGCTACCATGTCTTCACAACTAGTACGTCCAAGCGTTCCAAGAAGTTGAAAGTCAGAGCAGTTAATGCAGTAGAGCCGGCCCTTCCACAGTGGCTCAGATGGTCAGAGCAAACAATCACATGGAGTCGGGCAGATCATCCTCCAAGAGTCGACGAGCCAGGGCAGCTAGCCTTGGTAGTGGCACCTCAAGTTGGGGGCTATACATTGAACAAAGTGCTTATGGATGGTGGAAGCAGTATCAACATCTTATATTACGACACATTCAAGAGGATGCAGCTGCAAGATAGACAGCTAATTCCAACAGAGACAGTATTCCATGGGATAGTACCAGGGAAGTCGGCTAAACCTATCGGTAAGATTTATCTTGAGGTTGCTTTTGGCACAGTGGAGAATTTTCGTTCAGAGATTATGCCCTTTGAGGTAGTGGACCTTAAGAGCCCATATCATGCTCTTTTTGGTCGACCTGCATATTTTAAGTTTATGGCCAGGCCATGTTATGTGTACTTGAAGCTCAAGATGCCAGGTCCAGCAGGAATCATCACAGTTAATGGCAGCAGACAGATGGCATTGGAGTGCGAGATTGGTGATGCAGCCATGGCTGAGACAGCTTGTGCTCAAGAGGAGCTGAAGTTTTACAAGGCAAACGTGGACCCAGAGGACAACTCGGTCCTTAAGAAGCCGGCCACAGAGGAGAAGATGAAATTCAAGTCAGCTCAGGATACAAAGCAAGTCGACTTTACCCCTGGTGACTCTTCCAAGCAGTTCACCATTGGGGCACACCTCTCTGATAAATAGGAAAGCGAGCTCGTCGAGTTCATCCGTGAGAACCGGGACGTTTTTGCATGGAAGCCATCTGACATGCCAGGAGTCCCGAGAGAACTCGCCGAGCACAGCTTGCACGTTAATCCTAATGCAAGACCAGTCAAGCAGGGTCTGCGCAAGTTTCATGATGACAGGAGGAAAGCCATAGGAGAAGAGGTGGCTCGACTCCTCGCAGCCGAGTTCATCAAGGAGGTCTTTCACCCAGAGTGGGTGGCCAATCCAGTGTTGGTACCAAAGAAGACAGGAGAGTTAAGGATGTGCATTGACTTCACGGGCCTGACAAGCATTGCCCTAAGGACCCGTTTGCACTACCTCGCATAGACCAGATCATCGACTCCACAGCGGGGTCAGAGTTGCTTTGTTTCTTGGATGCATATTCAGGGTACCATCAGATCAGACTCAACATAGAGGATGAGTTGAAAACGTCCTTCATCACGCCCTTTGGAGCATTTTGTTACACAACAATGCCCTTTGGACTCAAGAATGCGGGAGCTACATATCAGAGGTGTATCCAGAACTGTTTCAAAAAACAGATTGGAAGGAATATTCATGCTTATGTGGATGATGTGGTTGTCAAATCTCAGAAGGCCGACTCTTTGATAGCAGACTTGACAGAAACCTTTGAGAACCTGCGCAAGTATAAGATGAAGCTCAACCCGACCAAGTGTGTCTTTGGAGTCCCTGCTGGCAAACTCCTAGGCTTCATCGTTTCAGAGAGAGGCATTGAGGCAAATCCAGAGAAAATCAAGGCTATCCATAACTTGCAGAAGCCGACTTGTCTGAAGGACGTCCAAAAGCTCACTGGATGTGTGCAGCTCTGAGCAGGTTTATTTCCAGACTCGGGGAGAAGGCGGGTCCTCTCTACCGACTCCTGAAGAAGTCAGATAAATTCCTATGGGATGAGAGGCTGACCGTGCTTTTGAGGAGTTGAAGAAAACTTTATCAACAGCACCAGTGCTTGCAGCTCCTACAGATAAGGAGCCCATGCTATTATATGTAGCTGCCAATGAGAGAGTTGTCAGCGCAGTAGTAGTTGTGGAACGTGCAGAGGAAGGAAAGGAGTACCCAGTGCAGAGACCTGTCTACTACATCAGTGAAGTCCTCACAGAGTCAAAGCAAAGGTACCCTCAGTGGCAGAAATTAGTTTATGGAGTTTTTCTTGCAAGTAGAAAGCTCAAGCATTATTTCCAAGAGCATCCGATTAAGGTGGTGAGTTCAGCACCGCTAGCAGATATTATACGCAACAGAGAGGCAACAGGGCGAGTCGCCAAGTGGGCAATTGAGTTGGGTCCTTATCATATTACATATGAGCCAAGGACAGCGATCAAATCTCAAGCTTTGGTGGATTTTGTCAATGATTGGACAGATTTTACATCTTCACCAAGCACCCTTGCACCAAGTATTGGACAATGCACTTTGATGGGTCCAGACAGTTGGAAGGCTCAGGAGCCGGCGTGGTGTTAACATCGCCTAAGGGAGATAAGTTAGCATACGTCCTTCAGTTACACTTTGATTGCACCAAAACATGGCAGAGTATGAGGCTTTGCTACATGGCCTGCGTTTGGCCAAGGAGATGAACATCAAGCGTATCAGGTGCTTTGGAGACTCGGATCTCGTAGCTTAGCAAGTATCTGGAACTGGGACTCGAAGGATGCAAACATGGCAGCTTATAGAAGAGCAGTCGAACAGATAGCCGGGTTCTTTTCTGGTTATCAAGTGGAGCATATTGAAGACGCAAGAACGAAGCCGCTGATGCGTTATCACGACTCGGCTCTCGTCGAGAGAAAGTACCACCAAATGTGTTCTTAGATGAACTTCACCACCCTTCAGTCAAGTTGCCCACAGAGGAGGAGTTAGCCTTTCCAGACCCAGAGTCGGCACTTGTTGCAGCAGTACGAGCAATCCCAACATGGACAGAGCCCTACCTAGCCTATCTCCTGCGGGGGGTGAACTCCCAAAGGATGAGGTCAAGCGAAAGCAACTCATCAGGCGATGCAAGTCCTATACAGTCATTAATGGCGAGTTATATAGAAGAAGCGTTACTGGAGTCTACCAGAGATGTGTGTCTCCAGAAGAGGGCAAACAAATATTACAAGAGATTCATGCAGGAGATTGTGGTCATCATGCATCCACTAGATCCTTGGTGTCAAAAGCTTTCAGACACGGGTTCTTTTGGTTGACAGCACATTTAGATGCAGAGAGGATAGTTCGAGTCTGTGATGGATGTCAAAGGTACGCAAGGCAAGACCACGTGCCAGCTCAAGAACTCAGAACCATCCCTATCACTTGGCCATTTGCAGTTTGGGGACTCGACATGGTGGGCCCTTTCTCAAAGTCGCCTTGTCAGAAGACCCATCTGCTAGTAGCAGTTGACAAGTTCACCAAGTGGTGGAAGTGGAACCCGTCAGCAGAGTCGACGGTGCATCAGCTGTGAGATTCTTCAAGAAGATAGCCACACGTTTTGGTATCCTCATAGCATCATTACAGACAATGGTACCAACTTATCAGTTGTGGAGATGGCCAAGTTTTGCGGTGAGAACAATATCAGACTCGACCTAGCCTCAGTGGCACATCCACAGTCCAATGGACAAGCAGAGAGGGCAAATCAGGAGTTGCTGAAGGGAATTAAGCCTCGGCTCCGAGTCCCTCTGCTAAGAGCCGCCGGGTCTTGGGTTGAGGAGTTACCAGCAGTGCTTTGGAGCATCAGGACGACTCCTAATAGATCTACTGGCTTCACACCTTTCTTCATGGTGTATGGAGCAGAAGCTGTCTTGCCAAGCGACTTGTTGCATGACTCGCCACGAGTCGCCAATTACGTGNGCCGATGAAGAATTTGAGGAAGATCTCGACGAAGAACACGAAGCCGATGAAGAACTTGAGGAAGTTCTTGCCGAAGAACACGGAGCTGATGAAGAAGAAATTAGCACTTGCGCCCCTACTGGCGCGCCAAATGTCGTGTCTTGGATGACGGACACGGGAGTAAAGGATACCCCCTTTTTCGTTTCGGTATGGGGCGTGATGGGGGGATACTTTATAGGTAGGCCCATGGACCCGGAAAGTAGACCCGCCAAGACCAAGAAGGCCAAAGCCGATCACGTATCAAGTCGCATGGGCTGGGCTGGAGACAAGCCGACCAAGGCCCATGATGAAGAAAGGACCCGTCCGAAAGGAGTCCAAGTACAACCCGGAGTCTAAACTTGGAAAGACCAAGACGTAGAGTAGGACTCCGTGTCTAGTATGACTCGGTTGTAAATTGTAAGTCTAGAGACCCCGGGCAGCCTTTATAAGCGGGGTTCCTGGACTTAGATCGACAAGTTCCAAGAGAGGAGTTCAATCAATAGAGAAACCCTAGCCACCAGAGAGAAGTCGCCGGCCTCCTAAGTTGTGGGAGCCGGGTCCTTGTAATCGAGACATATCAAGAGCAATAACAGAGAAGCAGGAAGTAGGTCTTTACCTCGAATCAGAGGGGCCGAACCTGGGTAAATCCCTTGTTCCTTGGCGAGATTAACCGTTCCAGCGTACTTCAGTCATCAATGGCCCAGAACTCATCTTCCCGGAGGAAGAACTTGCCGTGACAACCCCACGACAGTTGGCGCCCACCGTGGGGCCTACGGTTGACGAAAGGAGTCGAGATCGTTGGAGCTGCTCGTCGAGCTATGGAGAAACTCGCCATCGGGCGGGTCTACACTGATGAGCATGGAGAGACAGAGATCGATGACTCAGGCTGGACCTCGGAGATGAACGAAGTCGACGAGGGCTATCAGCTTGTCTTTGGAGGAATCAACGTGTTCGTCGGGATGGTGTGCGCGTCGGGTCTTCGCGAGAACTCGGCGGAGTCCGGTGCCAGAGCTAACTGTTATTGTCGAGTCCGACGGCGAGGAGTCGGTCGGAACTTCAGAAGTCGGCATCATCGCCGAGTCTGAGGGACCCCTAGCTGAGGAACCAGATGTGATGCAAGAGTCAGATTCAGATTATGATGCAGATCAGAGTCCATCCTACCCTTGTTGAAGATCGGCTTGGGTACGGGATAGAGAAGAGGATTATGAGGAGTCGCCAGTACGCGCCTCGTGTTGTGGGAGTCTACATGTCTGGGAACACTGGGAATCAGTTTGATGCAACTTGTTGACAAAGGAGATTAATGCAAGTAATGCCGCAGAGAGGGCGGCCGAGTTAACCAACGCTCGTGCTGCGTTGGAGAGGCAACTAGCTGAGATCACAGAGGCGAACCGGAGACTAGCTGCAGAGCAGGCCCGAGTCCAAGATGAAGCTTCAGGTCCGTGCGGAGGGCGTCGCGAGGAGCTTACTTCAATTCAGCATCGCCGAGCAGGATTCGCTTGCATGACGGAGGTCCACATCAATCCGACCAACCTATTCACCACGCCCAATGGTCCAGGCAGAGGAGCCGGACTAGGAGGCTCAGCGGCAGCAGGAGGCGCCGCAGGAGGAGCCGGAGGAGCACCACCACCACCACCACCACCACCACCACCAGAAGGATCGGGAGGCAGCCGTGTTAACGGACCACCGCCTGAAGGAGGAGTCGGAGGAGGAGCATCTGGTGGCTTAGGGGCACAGCCCAACAGATTTCATACTCCAGAGGGACATTATTCTAATCCTATGGACAATGTGCACGCGGCGACTCTGAGGTTGGAGAATATTGTGGTACCAGAGGGACCAGCAGGACAGGAGACTCGGGAGGCTATCGAGTTACTGAAAACAGCCTTGACTCAGCAGGCTTTGTACCCAGCTTTTCCAGATGCAAGTAGGCTACACTCACGCCCCTTTAACTCAGGTACGAGGAGTCGGCACGGCGAGTCCAACCGCAAACTCTACGAGTGCAAGGCGTCGTGAACTAGCGAGGAATCGTGCAAACATACCAACTGCTTCACAAGCTCAGCTAGTGGTTGATGAAGCAAGGCAACGACGAGAGAGAGAAGCAGCAAAAGCTCGGGAGGCAGAGATGGACAGGCGTTAGTGCTGCAAGCCAACCCCCTCAGCCGAGCCGGGTCCACTAAGAGAGTGACTTCTCCTGGTGCTTCCTCCCCAGCATTAACAGGCCAGAGTGTTTGTCCGTGCCATCAGATCCGAGTCCTTCCCTAGTAGTTTTCAAGGAGCCGCGCAAGGTTCCAAACTATGAGCCCACATGGACCCGACCTCTTGGTTGGGTACATACGAGATGGCAATGAGTATTCGCAACGCCACAGGTAATCTGTGTGCCAAGTTCATGTATCTTATGATGGAGGAGCAGCCAAGGTTGGATGCGCAACTTGCCTCCTAGGTCAATCAACTCTTGGAGCAATTGAAGGCGGCTTTTATTCAGAATTTCCAAGGCACTTGCAAGAAACTCAGCACCATTGAGGACCTGGAGCGATGTGTCCAGAGGAAGGGCGAGTCAGCAAGGCACTGGATGAAGCGAGTCTCAGAGATCATTAACTCCTCACAAGGACTCCCACCAGTTTCAGTGTTAATGGCGATGGAGAGAAATTGCAAGTTACAATCCCTTGAGTTGGAAGCTAGGTCGTATGAAGGAGAGCCTGAATCAAGGTATTCCCCTTACTATGTTGGTGAGATCATGGCAGGTGCTAATAAGCACGCTGCCACAGACAAAACAAAGGATCAGGAGGAAGGAACTAAAGGACAAGGTGGCAATGGTCAGAATCAGAACCAGAATCAAGGTGGTAGCAAGAGGCCATATGGAGACAACTCTGACCTAGTGGCCAACACAAACACCGGAGTCAGACGTAAGGACAATAATTCTGGTGGATACCAAGGCCGCACTCCAAGCACGGAGGAGGTCTTGAGGATTCCCTGCCTAAACATGCTAAGAACGGTAGATGCGGTCACACCCTGGGACAGTGCGTAGATCTGCAGCGCGCCAGGTTCCAAGGGCCAGGAGGGAGTAACAACAATGGTGGATATAGAGGAAACAATGGAGCCGGAGGACCCGGTAATAATGGTGGAGGAGCCGGCAATAACCCAAACCAACCTCAGGAGGAGGTCACCAGCAGGGCGGGTTCCAGCAGAACCCGAAGCAGCTTCACGAGGGCAATGGGCAGTATTACGTCACAACTCGGCAGCATAACCCGAGTCGTGGCAGCTACCATGTCTTCACAACTAGTACGTCCAAGCGTTTCAAGAAGTTGAAAGTCAGGAGCAGTTAATGCAGTAGACGCCGGCCCTTCCACAGTGGCTCAGGTGGTCAGAGCAAACCATCACATGGAGTCGGGCAGATCATCCTCCAAGAGTCGACGAGCCAGGGGCAGCTAGCCTTGGTAGTGGCACCTCAAGTTGGGGGCTATACATTGAACAAGGTGCTTATGGATGGTGGAAGCAGTATCAACATCTTATATTACGACACATTCAAGAGGATGCAGCTGCAAGATAGACAGCTAATTCCAACAGAGACAGTGTTCCACGGGATAGTACCAGGGAAGTCGGCTAAACCTATTGGTAAGATTTACCTTGAGGTTGCTTTTGGCACAGTGGAGAATTTTCGTTCAGAGATTATGCCCTTTGAGGGTAGTGGACCTTAAGAGCCCATATCATGCTCTTTTTGGTCGACCTGCATATTTTAAGTTTATGGCCAGGCCATGTTATGTGTACTTGAAGCTCAAGATGCCAGGGTCCAGCAGGAATCATCACAGTTAATGGCAGCAGACAGATGGCATTGGAGTGCGAGATTGGTGATGCAGCCATGGCTGAGACAGCTTGTGCTCAAGAGGAGCTGAAGTTTTTACAAGGCAAACGTGGACCCAGAGGACAACTCGGTCCTTAAGAAGACGGCCACAGAGGAGAAGATGAAATTCAAGTCAGCTCAGGACACAAAGCAAGTCGACTTCACCCCTGGTGACTCTTCAAGCAGTTCACCATCGGGGCACACCTCTCTGATAAATAGGAAAGCGCGCTCGTCGAGTTCATCCGTGAGAACCGGGACGTTTTTGCATGGAAGCCATCTGACATGCCAGGAGTCCCGAGAGAACTCGCCGAGCACAGCTTACACGTTAACCCTAACGCAAGACCAGTCAAGCAGGGTCTGCGCAAGTTTCATGATGACAGGAGGAAAGCCATAGGAGAAGAGGTGGCTCGGCTCCTCGCAGCCGAGTTCATCAAGGAGGTCTTTCACCCAGAGTGGGTGGCCAATCCAGTGTTGGTACCAAAGAAGACAGGAGAGTTAAGGATGTTGCATTGACTTCACGGGCCTGAAACAAGCATTGCCCTAAGGACCCGTTTGCACTACCTCGCATAGACCAGATCATCGACTCCACAGCGGGTCAGAGTTGCTTTGTTTCTTGGATGCATATTCAGGGTACCATCAGATCAGACTCAACATAGAGGATGAGTTGAAAACGTCCTTCATCACGCCTTTGGAGCATTTTGTTACACAACAATGCCCTTTGGACTCAAGAATGCGGGAGCTACATATCAGAGGTGTATCCAGAACTGTTTCAAAAAACAGATTGGAAGGATATTCATGCTTATGTGGATGATGTAGTGGTCAAATCTCAGAAGGCCGACTCTTTGATAGCAGACTTGACAGAAACCTTTGAGAACCTGCGCAAGTATAAGATGAAGCTCAACCCGACCAAGTGTGTCTTTGGAGTCCCTGCTGGCAAACTCCTAGGCTTCATCGTTTCAGAAAGAGGCATTGAGGCAAATCCAGAGAAAATCAAGGCTATCCATAACTTGCAGAAGCCGACTTGTCTGAAGGACGTTCAAAAGCTCACTGGATGTGTGGCAGCTCTGAGCAGGTTTATTTCCAGACTCGGGGAGAAGGCGGGTCCTCTCTACCGACTCCTGAAGAAGTCAGATAAATTCCTATGGGATGAAGAGGCTGACCGTGCTTTTGAGGAGTTGAAGAAACTTTATCAACAGCACCAGTGCTTGCAGCTCCTACAGATAAGGAGCCCATGCTATTATATGTAGCTGCCAACGAGAGAGTTGTCAGCGCAGTAGTAGTTGTGGAACGTGCAGAGGAAGGAAAGGAGTACCCAGTGCAGAGACCTGTCTACTACATCAGTGAAGTCCTCACAGAGTCAAAGCAAAGGTACCCTCAGTGGCAGAAATTAGTTTATGGAGTTTTTCTTGCAAGTAGAAAGCTCAAGCATTATTTCCAAGAGCATCCAATTAAGGTGGTGAGTTCAGCACCGCTAGGCAGATATTATACGCAACAGAGAGGCAACAGGGCGAGTCGCCAAGTGGGCAATTGAGTTGGGTCCTTATCATATCACATATGAGCCAAGGACAGCGATCAAATCTCAAGCTTTGGTGGATTTTGTCAATGATTGGACAGATTTTACATCTTCACCAAGCACCCCTTGCACCAAGTATTGGACAATGCACTTTGATGGGTCCAGACAGTTGGAAGGCTCAGGAGCCGGCGTGGTGTTAACATCGCCTAAGGGAGATAAGTTAGCATACGTCCTTCAGTTACACTTTGATTGCACCAACAACATGGCAGAGTATGAGGCTTTGCTACATGGCCTGCGTTTGGCCAAGGAGATGAACATCAAGCGTATCAGGTGCTTTGGAGACTCGGATCTCGTAGCTCAGCAAGTATCTGGAACTTGGGACTCGAAGGATGCAAACATGGCAGCTTATAGAAGAGCAGTCGAACAGATAGCCGGGTTCTTTTCTGGTTATCAAGTGGAGCATATTGACAGACGCAAGAACGAAGCCGCTGATGCGTTATCACGACTCGGCTCTCGTCGAGAGAAAGTACCACCAAATGTGTTCTTAGATGAACTTCACCACCCTTCAGTCAAGTTGCCCACAGAGGAGGAGTTAGCCTTTCCAGACCCAGAGTCGGCACTTGTTGCAGCAGTACGAGCAATCCCAACATGGACAGAGCCCTACCTAGCCTATCTCCTGCGGGGTGAACTCCCAAAGGATGAGGTCAAGCGAAAGCAACTCATCAGGCGGTGCAAGTCCTATACAGTCATTAATGGCGAGTTATATAGAAGAAGCGTTACTGGAGTCTACCAGAGATGTGTGTCTCCAGAAGAGGGCAAGCAAATATTGCAAGAGATTCACGCAGGAGATTGTGGTCATCATGCATCCACTAGATCCTTGGTGTCAAAAGCTTTCAGACACGGGTTCTTTTGGTTGACAGCACATTTAGATGCAGAGAGGATAGTTCGAGTCTGTGATGGATGTCAAAGGTACGCAAGGCAAGACCACGTGCCAGCTCAAGAACTCAGAACCATCCCTATCACTTGGCCATTTGCAGTTTGGGGACTCGACATGGTGGGCCCTTTCTCAAAGTCGCCTTGTCAGAAGACCCATCTGCTAGTAGCAGTTGACAAGTTCACCAAGTGGGTGGAAGTGGAACCCGTCAGCAGAGTCGACGGTGCATCAGCTGTGAGATTCTTCAAGAAGATAGCCACACGTTTTGGGTATCCTCATAGCATCATTACAGACAATGGTACCAACTTATCAGTTGGGGAGATGGCCAAGTTTTGCGGTGAGAACAACATCAGACTCGACCTAGCCTCAGTGGCACATCCACAGTCCAATGGACAAGCAGAGAGGGCAAATCAGGAGTTGCTGAAGGGAATTAAGCCTCGGCTCCGAGTCCCTCTGCTAAGAGCCGCCGGGTCTTGGGTTGAGGAGTTACCAGCAGTGCTTTGGAGCATCAGGACGACTCCTAACAGATCTACTGGCTTCACACCTTTCTTCATGGTGTATGGAGCAGAAGCTGTCTTGCCAAGCGACTTGTTGCATGACTCGCCACGAGTCGCCAATTATGTTGAGACAGAAAACGAACTCGCCCGCCAGGACTCGGTCGATGCACTTGAGGAAGCAAGGGAGCTAGCCCTTGAGAGATCAGCAGTTTATCAGCAGGACCTGCGGCGATATCACGCACGCAGAGTCAAGACCCGGACTTTCCAGGAAGGAGACTTAGTGCTTCGCCTTGTCCAAAGTAAGGAAGGGATGCACAAGTTATCTCCACCATGGGAAGGACCGTTCATCATAAGCAAGAATCTGAACAACGGATCGTACTATCTAATGGATGTGCGAGAGCCGGCAAGTGTAGGCAAAGGAGCTGATACAGCTCATACTCTAGATCCTTATGCAGAGGCAAAGAGGCCTTGGAACATAGCTCAGCTACGTCCATATTATACCTAAGTTGTAATAGATTCATGAGTTGAAAGGCAATGAGCCCAGTGAGCCATGCCTAGATGTAATCAAATTATTATGATCAAATGAAATAAAGCCGGCTTCTGTGAACATGAGTCCTTTAGTCGAGTCACCCAGTGAGTGCGCTTTGTTCTTTAAATTTTGATCATCAGGTTCTTGGGGGCTTGCTTTTCAGTGAAAAAAGTTAAGCTTAAACTCTTGGACCCGGCACAGTAGCCAAATTTTCCTAGTTTTCTCGCTGGTAAGTCAGATGCATCCTGCACAATATGATCTATCTACAGGCATGACTTGTTTCTTTCTCTTATGGATCCTAAGGAACATATGAGTTAAGAACCTGTCAGCACAAGCTGTACGAGAAGTCATGCAGGGCCTACTTATTCATCAGTGAAAAACTAGACGGGTTATAAGAACCAAGCCGATTGGCACAAATTCAAAATAGCTAACAAGCTAAATAGTTTAAAGCACCAGAAGTGCATCATTACAGCCCAAAGTGGCTAACAAGCTACATAGTTTAAATCCATCAGAATTAAATTATTACAAGCTGGAGTCATCTAGAGAATTGTCTTTTAAAGGAGCTGAGTCCTTGACTGGAGCTTTGGAGTCCTTAGCCGGAGACTTGTCTTTCGCCTGTGCAGCAGACGCAGAAGTCGGCTTCCCAGGAGATTTGGTGGCAACTTTCTTCATTTGATAGCCAGTTCCCCTTGGGTTCTTCATGTGTTTGCTCAACTCCTCTTGAATTTGGGAGCCGCCAGTTGCGACTCTTGAAGGGGTGGGCGCAGCAGGAGTCTTCAGCGTGGGCTCTGCACCAGCCAAGTCGCCAGTCCTAGGAGCCGCTGGAGTGGAAGAGCTTGGCCCAGTTGATGGGGCACCAGTCATATCCTGTGAGGGACGCCCAAAGTTTACGATTGGAGGAACTCCTGGATTAACCCTCTTGTTCTCCAAGTCATAGTGATGAACCCATACCTCCGGGTCCATCTTGTTGGCGATTTCGCAGGCGTAAGGCCGCACTAACAACTCCTCAGCCTTAAAGTCGTCTTGAGTGAAAGGTTTGCCGTCTTCATGCTGCTCTGGCTTTCCCATAGTGAGCATTGCTGGCTCCAGGACAGTGGGGTAGTAGCTGTGGGCCAGTGCAAGTATTCTTATGGCAGATCTCCTCATGGCAGATTGTTTCCACAAGCGCATGTACCCTGGAGCCCTTGACAATTCATCAACCAATCGCTCAGGTTCCTTGGGGTACTTGCCCTTGGAGTTCAGATATTTTACCACAGAGCGAGCACCCTCTTGCAGTCCATGGCAGTGGTCTAGCACGGAATGGAGTTGTTGGCTAGTTGGCAGCTTGAGTTTTGGGGAGTCAGCCCCTGCAAAGTAAGAGAAGCCAAAAGTCATAAGTCATTGAGTTCTTTGTATAAAGCTGAAAGAAGGCAAGTGCAGTAACTTACCAAAGATATGATGACACATCGCCTTAATCCCCTTTTGGCATACGTCCAGGACGGCTCTTAGATCAGTGTGTGCCTTCTGGGCAGCCTTCTTTGCTTCAGCCGACTCTTTCTTCACCTTAGCTAGCTCAGCAGCTAGGGTTTGTAAGTCCTTCTCCAGTTTGAGGGAATGCTGTTTCTCAGATTCAGCAGATTTGGCACTGGAAGCTGCTTCGTCTTCCAATTTCTTCATGTCTCTCTTCATCTTTGAGACAACAGTCTGAAAAAGCAGAAGTCATGAAAAGCAGAAGTCAGCAATATATAAGTCGACAATTAACAAGTCAGAAAAGCACAAGTGAGATCCACAAGTCAAATACAGAACTCATGAGCTCCAAGTCGTCACAAGTTAACAACTTGGCGCTTGGGGGCTACTCAGGAGTCAGATTTTTTCCAGACACGCAAGTCCTAGTGGAGAAGTCATAAAGCTCCAAGTCGCCACAAGTTAGCAACTTGGCGCTTGGGGGCTACTGGCAGATCAGAATTTTTTCATCAAGTAAGGAATCAGTTAGCAACATATACTGGTAGCTCCAAGTCGTCGCAGGCTGACAACTCGGCGCTTGGGGGCTACTCGTGCAGAAATTTTTGGTCTAAGAACCCGATAGACAGTAAATTAGCAGCCCCGAGTCCTAGTAGAGCTAAGGACTCAGGCCTTGGGGGCTACAGTATGCAAGTTTGTTCTACCTACCAAGTGATTTGAGTTCAGGATGAAGCACCTATCTTAGCTCCAAGTCACCAAAGATAAGGTGCTTGGGGGCTACTGTAATAGGGGATTAATGGATAGAGCATAAAGAGCACAAGTTAGAATGCTTACGTTATGAATCATCTCAAGGGCTCTGAGGGCTACTTGCTCCTCATCCTTTAGTTTGGCGGCTTGATCATTAAGCTCTATGGCCTCAATGTAGGCCTCATTGAAAGATTTGTTGTCAGATATCCGGAGCCGGCTGTAGTCAGTTGAAGATTTTGCTGGTTCAGTATTCAGCCGAGAAGTGGGAGCCGCCTTTTCCTGACTCGGAGGCACTTGAACAGTAGTAGTTGGAGTTCCACCCCCAGATGAGGATGGGATCACCACAGGAGTCTCCAACCGAGTCTTTGGAGCGGACTCGGGAACAGGGGGAGTCCCAGTAGCCGTTACACCAGCAGATGTGGGAGTCGTAGGAGCTGTCTTTGTACTTGTCGTCTGAGAAGTCGACGGCGGTACGACTCCTCGGCCGGAAGTCACATCGTCCATGCCTGGTAGCTTGGAGACCTTGGCGCAGGGCCGGGCTCTGAGACAGGACAGATTGAAAGTCAGGTATGGATTAAAGATAAGTACAGATGACATGCCAGTAAAAACCAAGGAGAAAGGTCATACCCAACATTTGTCTCAAGATCCAAAGCTTCTTGAGAGTCAGAAGAGAAGATTGACATTCCAGACACATAGGAGTCAGCCTTCTCAGGAGGAGAGGTCGACTTCCTCTGATGTGATACGGGTAGAGGAGGAGGAGACTCTGCAGGGCCACTTGAGCGCAGTTTCCTTTTCTTGGCAGCAAGGACTTGCGCAGGAATTTCTTCGGGCTCGCTGGAGGAGCTGCTAGATTTGCGGACTCGTGAGGCAGGTACCTTAGGCACAGCAGCCCGGGACCCATTTTTTGGAACTGGAGGAGTCGGGGAGCGACTCTTGGCATCTGATGACTCCTCAGATGGAGTGGTTTGGGCTCTTGCAGGGCTTGATTCGGTATGCTCCTTGTCAGCATACTGTGCTTCAGAAGAGGACCCCTCCTCAACGACATTGACAGTGGGAGCCTCAGGTGAGGACTCCTCATCTTCATTTTCATCACCAGCAGCAGTAGCCTCTTTAGAGGACTCCTCGCTGGCTTCTTCTTCCTCAACAATCTCTGCAGCAGCAGAGGTGCTCCCTTTGCCCTTGTCAGTTTCAAGGGTCGACTTCCAGAAGGAGTCGGTAAGCTGCAGAGGGGAAACAGAAAGTTTGAGTTAGCAGATTGAGATAATGCAAGCAAGCAAGAAGGAAAGACAGTTAAAGTACTTACAGCAGGAGCTGGGCAGGTGGAGCAAAAAGGCTGGAGCCCAAAGTGGGCCTGGTCCTTCACCATTTTCCCGGTCAATTTCTTGATTAATCGACCAAGTTCAGGACCGTCAGATAACTTAGCAGTCATCCTAAGATCATCAGTGACACACCTGGTATATGAGCAGATGAGCCGGGTTCTAGGACTCAGCGGTTGAATTTTCCAGGTGGTCCAGCAGCGGACGAGATCCATGTTTTCCAGGTCATGAGAGAGGAGGGCCCGGATCCTAAGGATCAATGACTCGACTTTGGGCCGGGCGGCCTCTGAGCACCTGGCTTTCATAGCAGGAGTCACCTCCAGTCGGCTCTCAGAAAATTGAGGGAGTTTAGGTTCATCCTCAGGAGAGGTGTCTTTGCAATAAAAGAAGGACTTTTGCCAGTCCTTGATGCGATTTGGAAAAACTGGTTTGGGGAAGACAGAGTTTAAGCGACGCTGGAGAGCTACAGCGCCGCATTGTAAGAGAGGTCCACCGGAGGTTTCAGGTTGGGGGTTGCAATAGAACAACTCGAGCCATAGATCTAAGTCAGGTTTGATCTGGAGGTAATCCTCACAGAGAACAACAAAATTGGAGAGGGTAAGGACAGAGTTTGGAGCGAGGTCATGAATGCGCAGCTTGTAGAATTCGAGGAGCTGGCGGAAGAACAAGTTACCGGGGGGCGTGAAACCGCGGAAGAGGTGCTCCGCAAAGATGACGACCTCGCCCTTCGCCGGAGAAGGCACCGATTCATCCCCAGGAGCTCGTGCCTTGACACTTGATGGAAGAAGGCCAGCAAGGCGATGCGATTTCAGCTGCTCCGCCGTGATGGTCGAACCGCCCCAATCGGCGGAGATCGATCTCTTCGAGGAAGTTGCGGCGGCGGCGGCGGCGGCCTCGGCGGCAATGTCGACGATCCTGCTGCCAGAAGCGGCCTTGGCCTTGGAGGTGCCCTTGGTGGGGCGCTTGGGGGCCATGGCGTGCGTGCAGGGCGAGAGGGAGCGCTGCGCGGGAAAGGAACGAGTGCAGGAGAGATGGAAAGTTTGGGGAATGAAAGGCTTGGTGACGATTCGGTTCTCACCTTTTGGTATTTATGATAGGGTAAAAACCCTAGAGGTTTACAGTGGTGGCCCACGGTAAAATCGTGGGCAACGGTTGGACAGTTAGCAGTCAAATTAACAGAGGTGAAAGAAGGGCCGGCTCGCTCCAGGAAGCCGAGTCCCATGACTTAAAGAGTTGAAAATTGACAGAGTAGTGCACAGGAATAGCCACAGACTCGGCCAAGTGCTATAAAGAGCTAGAGCGGTGGACTTGTGCGAAAGGACAGGACAGACTCATTTTATATATGTAATATGTTTTTATGCAGGAATTCATCTTGGAGCTAGCAGCAGGCGACTTTGAAGCCATTGGCTCAAGTGGAAGGAGTCGACCCAGAGAGTCGAACCAGCAAGTCAGAGGAAGCCGCCAAGCTGCGCCCAAGATAAATTCGGGGGCTACTGATGGGGGGATACTTTACAGGTAGGCCCATGGACCCGGAAAGTAGACCCGCCAAGACCAAGAAGGCCAAAGCCGAGTCACGTATCAAGTCGCATGGGCTGGGCTGGAGACAAGCCGGCCAAGGCCCATGATGAAGAAAGGACCCGTCCGGAAGGAGTCCAAGTACAACCCGGAGTCTAAACTTGGAAGACCAAGACGTAGAGTAGGACTCCGTGTTCTAGTATGACTCGGTGTAAATTGTAAGTCCAGAGACCCGGCAGCCTTTATAAGCGGGGTCCTGGACCTTAGATCGACAAGTTCCAAGAGGGAGTTCAATCAAGAGAGAAACCCTAGCCACCAGAGAGAAGTCGCCGGCTCCTAAGTTGTGGGAGCCGGGTCCTTGTAATCGAGACATATCAAGAGCAATAACAGAGAAGCAGGAAGTAGGTCTTTACCTCGAATCAGAGGGGCCGAACCTGGGTAAATCCTTGTTCCTTGGCGAGATTAACCGTTCCAGCGTACTTCAGTCATCAATGGCCCCAAAACTCATCTTCCCGGAGGAAGAACTTGCCGTGACAACCCCACGACAGGAGGTACAGGAAGTGCACAATTTTTTTCAGCATGCAATTTTCATTATAAATGTTGTTAGTGCATCACCGGCCTAAATGGAATGATGAGTTACTAGCAAATCAAGCAGCAGAATTTGCACGTCAAATTGAATTGGGAGAGCTTGATACTGGAAAAGGAGCAAATCAGATAGGCTCTTTACAGAGGGCAGGAGACACTAGATGGAGTTCCCACTTTAAGTCCATTCAGAGCTTGAAGAAGATGTTTGGTGCTACAATTTCTATTTTATGAAGTATAGCAAACGACCGTTCGGTCTCAAAATATTCACGAGGAGATGCTGGAGGCGCACTAAGGATAATTATCTCTTTTGATTTTGTGTTCATTCTGCATCTCATGGAGAAAATAATGAAAATCACCGATGTCTTGTGTCAGACACTCCAGAAGAAATCTTCAGATATTTTAAATGCATTAGATTCAGTTTCGAACACAAAGATGGATGGGAGTCGCTTTTAGAGGAGGTTAACTCCTTTTGTGTTAAACATGAAATTGAGGTCCCCGACATGACTCTCAAGTAAGTCTCCTTTTCTCTATCTCTATAGTATAATAATAACTAATCCCAATTACATGATTCTAATTTCTAACATACATTGTATTCTATAATTTATAGGTATGTTGATGTGACTAAGTCGTGGAACAAACATGATAACACCACTGTAAATCATCACTACAAGGCAGATGTGTTCAATGTGGCGATCGGTCAACAATTAGTTGAGCTAAATGAGCGATTTGGTGTACGAACTACCGAGCTTCTCACACTTTGTGCTTCCCTGGATCCAAGACATGAGTCATTTGACATGTCAAAGATTTGCACGCTTGTAGAAAAATTCTATCCAGTAGATTTTTCAAGTCAAGAACGAGCTCAGTTGGAGTCGTATCTTCCACATTTTCAGCTAGATGTTTGCAACCATCCAGAACTGAGCACGTTGCCATCACTTGCTGATTTGACAGTTGGACTAGTTAAAACGGGTAAAGTTTCTATGTACTCAATGGTTGATAGATTGCTGCGTTTGGTAATCACTCTCCCGGTGTCAACTGCAACTACGGAGCGAGCTTTTTCAGCAATGAAGCTTATCAAGACACGTCTTTGAAATAAAAATGGGTGACGACTTTCTTCAGCATTATATGGTTGTTTACATTGGGAAGGATATAGCTGCAAAGATCAATGTTGAGAAGATTATTGATTTGTTTGATAGGCCTGGGCGTAGATCCAAATTCAAACTAGTAGAAATGTAGCTTTCCCTTTATATATATATATATATATATATATATATATATATATATATATATATATATATATAAGAGCAGGACTATTCTGCAACCCCCCTTGAGAGGTTCTAGAATAGCTATTCTAGAACCCACCCATCCTAAAGACCTTCTGAACCCGAACCGGACCGAACCGTCCTAAAAAAAACAAAGGTCAACGACCCACCCCGTCGCCCGGACTCCACCTGCCCGATCCCAACCCACCACCTACCGGTCACCCACGATCCAAAATCAAACTGCCCTCCCCGAAACCAGATCGACCCACCGCCGGCGTACCTCCACCCCGCGCGCCGCCGCCCTCCTTCCACCCGCCTCGCGCGCCTTCCTCCACTCGCGCGACACCGTCCTCCCTCGGGAGGGCCCCCCACCTCCGCCTCGTGCCTCCACGGGAGGATGCCCAACCTCCGCCCTGTGCCGGCCGGGAGGGCCCCGACCTCCGCCGCGTGCCTCCGTGGGAGGGTCCCCGACTCCCGCCCCGCGCTGCCCGGGAGGCCCTCCCCCCTCCGCCGCACGCCGGTAGGAGGACCTCGGGCCACCGGCCTCCCCGGCTTCGACCTCGCGCCGCAGCCGGCCTCCCCGGCTTCTACCTCGCGCCCGACACCGGAATCCCCAACCTTCTTCGCCGGCCGCTGCCTTCCTCACCTCCCGCGCGACGCCGATGGGCCCCGTGCTGCCTGACAACCTACCCCGGCTCCTGCTCAGCGACGAACTGCCGGCGCGCAGGTCATGGACTCCCAACAAGCAGGCACTGGACTCCCTCGCCCTGCTCCCGGGCCTGTTACCTGTAGTTCCCGGACGACCACGCATGGAGTCCATGGATGGCGTTGTTCTTTCCTCGCGTTGCTGGCTTGCTGCTATGCAGGGATCCGTACCGTGACGGTGCAGCCACGGTGGCCTCCACCTTCTGTGCACCAGGACCAGGAGCACGATCAACACATGCAGAAGTTCAACTGAAAAAGGAAGTTCAGTTAGGCGTACTTTTTGAGTTCAGTTCATTGCAATTCTGAAGTTCAGTTCGGCAAAGTCAATGCGGAAAACGTGTCCAACAGTGAGATGTTGCTTATTTGTGTGTTTTGTCGGGACGATTTTTGGAATAAACACAAGTTAATGTACTCCTTTTCTACTGCTTATTTTGCTTGACAAAGATATGTTGCAACCTGGGCCTTCTTCTCTATTAATCCGTGTAGCTCACTTGTTTGGTTGTGGAAGTTCCGTGTAGCTCAAACAGGTAAAAAAAAACAAACAAGTCAAAAACATGACATAACCCGCGCATCTGGTGCTCCGTGAAGAAGTTCACATACATGTTGGGAAGAAGTTCAGTGTTGTGAATTGGGAAGTTCAGAAAAAACGAGAATTCTAAAACAACAGAATTATGTATATTTAAAACTGCTCTTAAACCGTAAGGAATTTCGAAAAAATGCGTGAGATAACAAAGTTGCGGCTTTTTCATAGCTTTCCAACGGCGTATCATTAGCATCAATCCGATAAACGGTTTGAAAATGGCGACCAAAATACGGTACGGACGCGAAAATAGTGTCAGTATATTTGAAATTCTTTAAAAACCGTAACTAATTTCGAAAACCTGTGAAAATGAAAAAGTTTCGTAATTTCCATAGCTATTCAACGGTATATCACATGCATCATTCCGATATGCGGATCAAAAATCGCAATAGAAAATTTTCCCGTGAAGGTGGAGAATCAGTCTGTTCCGTCAGGAAGTTCACATTACCATTAAATGAAGTTCATCAACATTGCGAGGGAAATTCAGAAGTGGTTCCAGTAGAACTGGTTCCAGAATAGCAGACATATATATATATAGAAACCCTATTCAGCACACAGGGTGCATAATACCTTATTTTGCACCCGTTGTTTTTTTTACGTTCTTTTATTTAGAATTTATGTTTGATATATAAATAATTACATTCATATAGTATCACAACAAAAAATTGACATAAAAAATTACATTTTATGAGTCATAATAGTGTAAAAATCATAAAAAATGCGTATTTTACGTTTATTTTTTGTACGGCATGTAAAAAAAAGTTTTACGTCATATCAATATTTTCTTACGTTCTTCTTGACTTACGTAGTAATACAAAATTTACGTGACGTAAAAATTATTTACAGTTAGAAAGATATGGGGTGGGTGTAGAATAACTATTCTACTCCCTAGGTGTCAAATAGCGCGTCCCTATATATATATATATAGACTTGATATATGTTCATATTATATTTATTTTATGGTCACTCTCTTGTTCGGCCCCGCCATAGTTAAATCCTGGATCCGCCACTGCCGGCCGTCGCGCTCGTCCCCGGCCGCAGTTTGACTTGCCTGCCTTGTCTTGGTGTGCCCGTACCGGCGTTTGATCACCGTACGTGGATGGACGCTGTGTGGCCGCGGCACCGGTTACGAAGCAGGTTGGCGACCGCGCGCGTGCGCACGGCAATCAGTGTTGGGTCCGGACATCGGCATGCAGGGGAGCGACTATTGTGAACTACCTATACCGAACTTTTGAGAAGAGATCGAAGACGCGTTGCAGCAGCAGGGCGCGGATCCTAATCTATACCTGCCTACCGAAGATCCTGCCAAAATAAAATAAAAAATCGAAAAAATTCAGAAAAAAAGGTAATTATTCAAATAATTCTAAAAAGATTAAGTGTCGAACGCATACATGTTTTCTACATACGTGTCAAATTTCGTGATGAAATGAGTCTTATGACGCTCTGTGCAAAAAAAAGACAAATCAGTAGCTAAAATGGGATTTAAAATATATATTTTCGGAGCACTGATTTTGTTATTCTTGCACGGACCATAAAAGTGTCATTTCATCATGAAATGTTGCACGTATATAGAAAACTTGTATATGTTCATCACCAATTTTTTTGGAATATTTCAAAATGTTTTACTATTTGTTCCCAAAAAAAAATGACAGGAGCATGTGAGCTCAGAAGCCAAAACAGCCATCCCTAAGTTCTTGTTTCACACTTTTGATGTGTATAAATTAATTATAAAATGGAAAAACGTGAAAGAAGACTCATCAAACGGAAAAACGTCCAACTACAAAGTTGTTGGAAATTTTCGTATATTTTATTTTAGCTATTATACGTCTCATTTTGAGTTCGGACGCGATCAGGAAGCCCATCACATTGAAGGTGAAGTGTGTGTCTAAATTCCACAGGCCGAGAGTCCGTATTCCACGGTCACGCAACGATTACGATCAGAAAGCCACGGCTTATGGCAGCGTTTGTTAGCGTTATCGGCCATTCATTCCAGCGGCCACATTGTGCACATGAGAGAGCGCCGAAAGAAGCCTTTTTGTCGGCAGCCGATCGCGTCATTTTGAACCAGCAGTCGGCCATGCCATTGCCAGCATGGGAGTGGGCAAGCCCTAGACACTAGCCATAGGCAGATCATGTCATCGCACCGATTAATCAACATGCATGTCATGTAGCGTCTCCGAAAAGAAAAGAATATATTTGTCATGTAGCTGGATCCGCTTGGCACGTAAACAGTGCTGGTGCTGTGATGTACAACAGGTAACTGCGCGCGCAGGGCAAAACTACCCATTTGAGATCGCAAAGTTCTTTCTGCAGTGGAGTACATCATATGTACATGCATGGTTCCAAGTGGCTCCTCAGGGCATGTACAGCAGTTTAGACAATGGCTGTCATTAGTGTCCTGCCAAGTCAGATACAGAAGGGCATGTACAGTAGTATACAGTCAGCTGTCTGCAACGTACGTCACGTGAGATTTTTCGTGAGGTGACAGAGAGAGAACGAGGAGAGAGAACGAGGGTGTCTGGAATTCGGCAGACGGTCGATACCCTTGAAAAGTCGCTAGTTATCGACAGACTTTTGCCGTTCAATAAGAGGCCGAGGCGGCGTGGTCGATCAGGGGCTCGAGGAGGTAGACGTAGATGGCGAGCAGGCGCATCCAGAGGCACGGCGGTGCGTGAATCGCGCCGGCGACTGAGCCAAACCCTAGGCTAGGATTAGCCGTGGCCCGCGGGCAGGCTCTCGAGAGCGGGGAGGCATCGAGGCGGTGGGGAATCGGCGGCGGAGACTGGGGAACGGGAGCGTCGGTGGACGGCGGCGCGGTAGAAGGTCGACGACGGTCGGAGCCGTAGGCGGCAGCGGCGCGTCGCGAGAGGAAGAGAACGGAGGGTGGCGAGAATGAGAGTCGCGTGTACTCCCTCCGTACGTATGTATCGCTTCTAGCGAGTCCGGACGTTGTCTCGCTCACGCGAGTTTTTCCCCGTCTGAAGGCCCATCGGGTCACTTGGGCCAGCCCATTAATTTGGAGGTACATCACTCCGAGCTCTGCTCCTGAACAAAAAGCTACTGTACATAGCAAATCCTATTCTACGCTCATGCGTTTTTAATTTTCAAAAGGAAATGACAAAATCATGATCTTTTTTATTTTTGTAATCTTAAAAGTCGTTTTTATCCCTATTTTTAGATTTTTCTTGTATCTTTTTTTGGAATGTTTAAATAAAAGAATTTATGACGAAAATTAAAAATATAAAGAAAATCTTGTGAACATTTGTTTGAACCGTGGTCATTTTATAATTTGTAAACATACTTTTTGTTGAACCCATGAACGTTTATTTTTAACCTTATACATAGTGAAAATAATTGATTTGAAGCCATGATTTAAAAAACAGTGAACATTTATTTGAACCTGTAACGTTTTTTTTTTTTGCATCCATGGACATTTTTTGCCATGATTCAAATTTGCTACGTCGGCACTGCGAAGCGGCAGTCGTCCTCGCGGATCCAGTAGAACCCAAAGACGAAGAGCATGGCACACGAGAGTGTGCGGTCGTAGCGTAGCCTTCCCCCTCCCTTTCCTCCTCCACCACCCCGAGTGTGCACACGCCGCACACGAGGTAGTAGGCACGGAGCAGGAGCACAGCCACCATGACCCGGAGCGGGAGGAGCACGGTCGCGCCGCCTCCACCTCTCCGACAGGCCACGGCCCATCGGCCCGTACGCATCCCGTCGCCACTGGTCCATCGAGGCTCTCCTGCGCCACCGGTCCGGCCGTGGAAGCGGGGAGATGAGTCGGCCAGAGCGGCTGCGACAACGAAGGCATCGATGGAGGAGAGGGGAACGAGAGAGGAAAGTAGCATCCAGTAGGAACTAGGAAGTGAGGGAGAGAGGGGATCTCTAATTTTCCATAGAAAGAAATCGACGAAACAAGACAATTAATTAATTTTATAGATCTCTAATTTTAATAATTAGGGGTTTTGAAAAAATATTTTAAATAGATCTAACCTTTAGTTGTACATGTATAGAACTAACCATTTGAGTCACTTTTTATTGAGAGGCACTAATCAAAAGTGCCTCAAATGGTTACTATTTAAGCCACTTTTGATTAGTGCCTCTAAATGATAGTTATTGGAGGCACTAATCAAAACCGCCTCTAAATGAATACTATTTGAGGCATCTAAAAGTGCCTCAAATAGTAATGAGGCACTTTTGATTAGTGCCTCTAAATAATAGTTATTGGAGGTACTAATTAAAAACTGCCTCTAAATGATTACTATTTGAGGCATCTAAAAGTGCCTTAAATAGTAATCATTAGAGACATTTTTGGTTAGTATCTCTAAATGATAGTTATTGGAGGTACTAATAAAAAATGTCTCTAATGGTTACTATTTGAGGCATATAAAAGTGCCTCAAATAGTATTTATTTAGAGGCACTTTTGATTAGTGCCTCTAAATAAATTTTTTTTGAGGCACTATTTCTAAACTGCAGTTAATTATTAAATATTTTGAGACATTATTTGTAAAAATGCCTCCAAAAAATAAACATCAAGACAGTTTTCAAATGTGCCTCTAGAAAAGTGACTCCGTTTTGAGGACTTACATAGTGTGTACGCCGAGGCGTCGGTAATCTGCCCTCTTCCCCGCCGAACTGCCACCACGATCCAATCCGGTGAAGTTTTTTTTTTTGCCTGAGTCTTCGGCGTTCTACGCGCCCGCCAGCTCCGATGAGACATGAATGGCTAGGGCATCCGCGCTGCTTGACGCCAAGCCACCGCGTGCCGGCCGAGCAGCCTGGCCATGAACTTGTCCATGAGCCCATGAGCAGTACCTACCGTCAAACCCATGCCCTCGTATTGTGGGAGCTCGAGGTGCAAGAGGGGACAACGTCTTGTGGCGGACGAACACGTCCTCGTCGGCGGCCGGCGAGGAACTTCACGCTGACTTGCCATAAAGTGGCAATCTCGATCGTTTTCATTGCCGACGGCGGAGACAACCATGCGGCCATGGCTGGAGCATCGCGCCGGACTGCTTCTTGTTGTGGAGAATGGAGAAGCAATGTGGTTCGTGGCGGTGGCAGACGGAGGTGGATGGAAGTTAATCTTCAGTTGCCCAATTACCTATTTTTAAGGTTCTATAGATAGCAAGGAAAAAGGCCCATTGCAGAGGATATGTTTACTGCTGTCTAGAGCTGAGATGGAGGGTTGTTACAGACGGCCGGCGACTAGACTAATGTACATGCCCTTATGCAGACCGACAATCCTTCCCTAGTTAGGGGGTGTTTGGTTAGGTTTTGGCTTTGGCTTATAAGCCCAAAAAACACATAAATAGGTGCTTTTGACTTTTAGCTTTTGGCTTATACCATAGTAAAACATAAGTCAAAAGCCAAAAACCAAAAGCACATATTTAGGTGCTTTTTCGGCTTATAAGCCAAAAGCCAAAGCCAAAGCCTAACCAAACACCCCCTTATTCTCTCTCTTCCACCTAGATAAAATTCTTACGTGTTTTACGTTATAGACGGCTGACTGTATGCTATTGTACATGCCCTCAGTCCTCCCGCTAGTAGACAGATTCGGCTGTGGTAATACTTGGCCCTCCTACGGTTCATTCGTGCTCCTTATAAAAAATCACTATTTTCGTGCCCCTTATAAAAAAAATACAAAATAATGAGCATGAAAAGCCTTATATTAGCGGAAAAAAATTGTTTTAAACCATAAAGGATGCCAGTTTCTCGTGAAACGACTTTGTATGGACATAGCATGTAAAGATTTACGCATGAAAGTTTTTTAAGAACCTTTTTGACATATCGAAATATATTTAAAAAGCAATTAAACAAAAGGTGCATGTACACGCAGGAGCCAAAACGCTGTCCTCTTTATCATTGTGGACAAAAAGTCTTGTATATATTAAAATTTTAACCTCGACTTACAAAATGAATAGTCATTTTTTTATGTTGAACAAAAATACCTTTACAATTACCTTGCACGGGGCCAAAATTAAGGTGTACCTCATCCAAAGGACGTTCTTCACATTATCCAACAAACACTTTACATTATCATAGTGGAAGTTTCAGACATGTCTGAGAGAGAAAAAAATAAGGGGAACGATTGGATCGGGAGGTGCCGACACTCCTCGACAACGCCTCCAAGAAGGGGAACGATGATCACAATCGTCGTCGTTGACACCTATTGAGGACAGGGAGGACTTCCATCTAGAGTGTCACTCCCTTCCCACCGAACCTTGGAGATGTAGACTGCCCATGTTGTTTTGCTCCGCCACACTCCTACTAGACATCGACATCATTGTTGCAGAGTCCTGGTTCATCGGCACCCCCCGTTACCACTGATTGCACCTCCACGCCTAGTGCCACGCACCAAGCAACACAGTCCACATGGTTGGGAGCACTGACTGTTGCACCATCGCCAACCTGACAATCCTTGCGTCGCGCTAGCCCACTTCATTTGTCACATCCGCAGTAGCATCTGTGATGCCGGGAACCTCAGTTGTCGCCATCCAGCTCGTCGTCATCCGGCACCACCACGATGACTGGCCGCTGCCACCCTAATATGATGCATATCCGACCCATCCCACCCCCACCCAGGCCTAGACCCACGATAGGGGCAACATCATCTGGCATGAGGCCCCATCCAGCACCGGTGTCGCTGCCACAGATCGGCCGCGCCTGGCCGCAGAGGTCGACCCCCGAATTCTCCTCTGGGAAAAAGCCACCCCCCCCCCCCCCCCATGCAGTGGCCCTCAGCGATGGCGGAGAGAGGGGAAAGTTGGGGAGGAGGACTGAGCACCGCCGGCAGGTCGACCGCGTGTTGCCTAGGTTTAGGCGACGCGGGATTAGGGTGTTGGTTCTTTTTTTTTATTTTTCCTCTTATCGTAAAAAAATCTTCGGTGGTAAAATTTCCAATCGTTCACGTTTAAAATGTCTTTTTTTTTTGTACCGAAGGACCATGTGTTAATTTCTGTTTAGACTACCCATCGATTGTAATGGAGTGACATATGAGTGATAGTTTACGAAACCTTCTGCAATGATAGTTTTGAACTGTTTGTGACGAAGTTTTCAATCGAAATAAGTAAGGGTAACAAATACACATTAAAATTCAGAGACGTAAATGAATTGGATTGGATTCATCCGTTAGGTCGGATTCGTAGCGGAGCAGATAATGACCGGTTGCGTATTGGGACGCAAACATATCAGATCACGAATTCAAAATGCGAACTGAGCAGACTCGGGGCGAAAATTAAATTAATTGAATAGTTACACACATAAGCATATCGACAAACCATACAACAAAAAATAATTGTTCAACAACCCAGTAGGCTAACAAAATTGTAATCTATAATCGGTATATGTAAATAGGTTTTTCTTAAAGTACGAACTTAGAAACTCACCAACTATTAACTATGCTAGATTAGCTTTGATTTTTTTATCGTGTTATTCAGTTTAAAATCAGATAATTTTAATTTTTGGATACTACATATATCGTTTTTGGGTGTCAGTTCGAATCATATATCCTTATGCGTCAGATTCCTTTAAATCGCGTATAAATTCTTTAAAACGGAATAAAAAATGGATTTAGCGTGTAACACATTATCACTACACCTATAAACTTGATGAAGTGGATAGACCGATCGGAGCCGCTCACCCTGACCTCACACACAAACGCAAATCATCTAAGGACGGTGGCCTCACCAGGCCACCCAACGAAGAGTCGGGAGCACAAACTGGTCCAGCAGACCCTCAACACGTACCACATGCGCACACTCAGAAGCCACCGCCGCCATCTTCCGCCAACCCATCTTCAGGAGTGATCAACATAATGACCTTGTCGGGCTTGGCATCAGTGACGCCGCCAGCCAGTAGAACCTTCTTGTGCGCATCCATCAACATGCGCCCACTGCCGAGACCCCGCTGCCACGCCATCGATGACGCGGTAGATGCCACGCCGCACCACCTTGTGATCCCTCCGGTCAACACAACTCCTAAAATGACCCCTCAAGTGGGAGAACGACGTCGAGCGCTGCCAACGTCCAATTCGAGATACCCAGATCTAGGGTTTCCCCAGGAGCATCCTGGGCGAGGAGACAAGCACTAGATCGCCTACAACAAAGAAAGAGCATCGAAACGATGCCTCCATGAAGGGGTGAGATACTCAGAGCACCACCATCGACTGATCGGAGGATGTAGTGTTCCCCTGGAGACTCTATCTTACACAAGATAAACGCCATCACCATCCTGCTAGCCCAACACCTCCAGGGGCCTCCGCTACCACGCAACGTGTGTGCCAACGTCGAGGCTCGAGGGAATCGGTCCGCACACCGCACCATGTCCAATCACGTATACATCGGCCCGCGCCAATCCCATACGCGCAAGGAGACGAGGGAGACCCTGCCGCCGCAGGCGACGACCAGGGTTCGCTTGGTCACACCCTTGTGCGGCAGCGAGGAAGGAGAAGCAAGGAGGAAAGGCCCGACGGTGCGAGATTAGGGTTCCCTCCCGCCGCCACACAGGGACGGATGAGAGGGATACGAGAGAGATTTATATTTATTTGTTGTCCACTATGCACAAATACCTGTCGAATCTATTTTTTTTTCACAACCATAGAAGTAACAATCAAGATAATTTAGATTTGAATTGTTGGGACAGTTTTTTTTTTTTTTGAAAGGTCACCGGGGGGATTATCTGAATATATTTCAAAGTTGCCTTGAGGCTTTGCAGCCTCTACAAGATAGGTTCAAATGAACCAGAGTACACGGGGATTACAAGGGGAGAGATAAAGGGAAAAACACACACATTCCTGCTAGCATAGATCTGCCCAGATTTACAGTGGACGCCCACAAGGAATATCGTACAGTATTCCTGCCTGCTCACACATATCGGTTCCGTTTTAAGCCCCACAGCCTCAAGTGGATCCTCTGTGCATGCACTGGCACCAGATGTGTCTGTCTTGTGTGCAGGCTACAGAGAGAACGGTCTTTAAGAAATGGAGCGATGATCGATCTGCATGATTGGGTATCTTTCCTTGGATGCATGTAGCACCGTTGTGATCATCCACTATTCGGTAATCATCCTGTGACCAATGTGCTGTCTCTGAGCCATTGGTTCATCATTCATGCTGTCCATCGCTCGACCGATTGGCCCTCGGGCAGATCAGGTTGTGCTGCATCTTTCTACGGGAGTGTGTCGGTAGGCCAGCCTATGATAGATCATCAGCTGCTGCATCATAGGATGATCACACCATCATTAAACATCGATCGAGGTAACAGTCTATCAGATCATGTCCCTTGCAGTACTATAGGTTGGGTCTTTTCTGGTGTGAATGTGTGATCTCTCAAGCTTTCTACTGTTGTAGACACAATCTATTTGGTACTGCTCAATTTATCGGTGTATTCAGCTCAAGTTTTTTTTTTTCTCTTAACCTCTCCCGCTGTAAAGCATCTAGCTCCTTGAAACCCCTCTCTTATGCGGGAACATTTCCCACCGTAGTCATGGTAAAAAGAAAACATTTTCTTTGGCGAAATAGGCTTACGCCCCGTTTTATAAATAAATCAACGACCTTCAGACAAGTAACAGTACAAACGCAACACCACACACCATCGTTGGGGCTAAAACAGCACAACCAAGCCCAAAAGAAAAGAAAAGAGAAGGGAAAAGAAAACAAATCCAACATCGGCGGATCGACGAACAACGATGAGAACTCGCAACCGTTGCGCCCTCCGAGAAGTCCCACCACGAGCCTAGCACTCTGAATCGCTGCATACCAAGCATCACCTCCGAGAAGGAGAGTGACGATGCCGACGCTGCTGTCCGGACTAGTCCTGGGGTTTTCCCCGGTACGCTATGGGGAGTGGGGAAGGGGTACAGCCGACGCCCTTCAGGAAGGGACGGCTACACTCGCAAGCGTCACCGCGTCGGTGCCAAGATGGCATGGATTTCTCCCAACCCCCCAAAAACCACATCTCCGGGCAATCCGTAGCGCTCCACCAATCTTGCCACCCACCAACATACGCCACCTCGGTCTTGAAGTCACCATCGTTGTCTCACCATGGCAAACACGGCGAAGCCAGACTGAGAAGAGATAGCCGTAGACAAGGGCAGGGGGACCACAACCACGCGGGAGGGGACAGCCTCCACCGTCAAAGACGGTAGCCGACCGGACACGGCAACAAGAGCACACCAGACCATCGGATCCGGAGGGCGGCAACAACACGGCCACCTGGAGGACGTGCTCCACCGCCACCTGCGGGTGCCGACCGGACGCGGTAGCAAGGACACACCAGGCCAGGCAGGCCCGGCCGGGCCCCGGGAGGGCCCATAAAGTCCCCGTCGCCACGCTGCTGCACGTAGGCTACGCCGCCGCTGCCCTCGTAATTGACACCATAGGTCCGGCCGGACCCAGACGGGGTCCGTGAAGCTCCCATCGTCGCGCTGCAGCAGGGGTGGTGTCATCACCGCCACCACACACACGTCAAGGACTACTCGAAGACAAACCGGAGGTAGCTAGGTCACGCCCGGCACACCCTGACCCAGATCGGGCCCGAAGGGTGCAGATCTGGGCCTGCAGGGCTCGGCCGAGCACACCCCAGCCACCACCGCCACCAATGGTGGCGCCACCGCCGCACAAACCGCCCGCGCGGTTGCAGGTCACCCCGCTTCCGCGAAACCGGGCCTCCGTCGCCTGAGAGCACCACCCGGTGCCGCCCCGCCCTGCGCGAGGTCGTCATCGTGAGGGGAAAGGCAGGTGGCCGCCGCCACCGGCGCCGCCTGGGCCAAGCCCGAGGACGAACGCCGGCGACGACGGAGGGGCGGAGGAAGGGGAGGGGGCTGGAGGAGGATGCCGGCGGCGCGGCCCAGTCGCCCGCGCAGGGGGCGACCAGGTCGGGAGAGGAGGGAGAGCCCAAAGAAAACATTTTCTTAGGGAGTCATATGGGCAAGCACAAAGTTTTAGGTGTACAGAGATCACAAAAGCTAGGGTAAAAGACTTCGATCGGTTGCGCTATTTATTGGACACGACCGAGAAGTAACCATTTCTAAGTCGAAAAACGCCCGATAAGACATCAAGGTTTGTGCAATTGCAAAAGGGATACAAAACAATACTGATCTGAGGGCTACCATTAGTTGACTGACGAATAGCCATTTCTAGATCGAAAATTAACTACTATTTCGAAGTGTGCAAAGGCATAGTGGCTATACTAAATTAACCGTGCCGTTTAGTTTTGGTCAGTGCAAGCACGCTCAATGTAGAAGAGCATCTATCCCCATTGAGTTCATTTTCTTCTTTCGAACCTGACCCCTCATTGAGTTCCTTGTACCACCACGTCTCTTTCTACTAAAAGGATCCAATCTCGCGTCACAGACTAGAAATTCCTGTATTTAAGCGCACCACCTCCATCTCGCTTTTATTTTCTTCTTCAGCAACTCCCCTTCGATTGATCTGTTGCCAATTGAATCCATATCATCATCAGTCCCAAAAGGTAACTAATTACCTTATCGTCATGCATCACCTTCTCATATCTCTTTTTTCGACTCTTTCCCCAGTGTTCATCCTAATGAATGCCTGTTGCATGCCTTCTACGCAATTATGATTCATCCATGATTCAAGGTTCTCTGATTCTTTTTGGATAATTTCTAGAGGTGCTATTGATATCGAATTAGTCTTGCTGATTGCTGCCTTCTTCGAGTCTCCGGCATATTGATCTCTGTGGTTTTAGGGAAAAGGAATTGATGGAGCACGAGGAGCAGGATCAACAGCGCGCCATGGACCTGCCGCCGGGCTTCCGGTTCCACCCGACCGACGAGGAGCTCATCACCCACTACCTGGCCAAGAAGGTCGCCGACGCCCGGTTCGCCGCCCTCGCCGTCTCCGTGGCCGACCTCAACAAGTGCGAGCCCTGGGACCTGCCATGTAAGCACCGCCAACCTATGCAATTAATACAAGTAGAGAAACGCTGGACCGAGCTGCGAACTGAGCATCGATCGCGTGTGGGCGTGCGTGCATGGTGCAGCGCTGGCTAGGATGGGGGAGAAGGAGTGGTACTTCTTCGTGCTCAAGGACCGCAAGTACCCGACGGGGCTGCGCACCAACAGGGCGACGGAGGCCGGGTACTGGAAGGCCACCGGCAAGGACAGGGACATCTTCAGGGGCAAGCTCCTCGTCGGCATGAAGAAGACGCTCGTCTTCTACACCGGGAGGGCGCCCAAGGGCGAGAAGTCCGGATGGGTCATGCACGAGTACCGCCTCGACGGCAGCCTCCGCGCCGCCAGCTCCATCAAGACCGCGTCCAAGGTGCTAATTAAGATCAAATCTTATCCCGTGATCCATCTCTAGCTACGTGGTCATTCGTATTAACCGCCGGCCGGCCGGACGTGATCTCTTTGTAGAACGAGTGGGTGCTGTGCAGGGTGTTCAAGAAGAGCCTTGTAGGCCTAGGGTCGTCCGCGTCACCGTCGCCGTCGCCAGCAGCAAATAAAGGCGGCGTGGGGATGGAGGAGATAGGGTCCTCCTCCATGGCCGCCATCACTCCCCTCCCTCCGCTCCTGGACATGTCCGGCGCACCACCATGTGCCTCCTTCGACCCAGCGGCACACGTGACCTGCTTCTCCAACAACGCGCTGGAGGAAGGCCAATTCTTCAATCCGACACTGGCGACGGGGGCTCAGGCCGGCTACTGCACCACGGACAATCACTCCTCCTCGCCGTTCTTGGCGACCTTCACGCAGTACGGCGGGCAGCTGCACGAGGGCGTGAGCCTGAGCCTGGTGCAGCTCCTCCAGAGCACCGGGTGCCACCGTGGCCAGCAGCTTGTGGACGACATGGTGGTGCCGCGCAGTAACAGCAAGCAGCAGCAGCCGGCGGCCGCGTGCAAGGGCGAGCGGGAGAGGCTGAGCGCATCGCAGGACACCGGCCTGACCTCCGACATGAACCCCGAGATCTCTTCTTCCTCCGGCCAAAAGTTCGACCACGAGCCCGCGCTCTGGGGCTACTGATCATCAACCAAGCTCTACGCGCGCACGGCCGGCGCGCGTCCATGGCGATCGATTGATCGATGATTAGCGCATTCACCAGTGGGTGTATGCTTAATTACTGTAAATAAACATGCGAGATCGATCGAGTCGAGCTGCTATGATTAGTAATTAGCTTCATTGTGATCTGTATAGCTGTAGATTACTGGTGTGGTGGTTTGATTTGTGGGTGTAATTAACATTATTGTATTGAGATCCATCCAACAGTAATTCATTGTCATTTTGCCAGCAGGTTAGTTAATTAACTAGATAAGCAAGCTACTACTCCGTAGCAAGTGTGGAAGAGTTGGATGGTTAGCAAGTCAGTTAGGATTAATTAGTTGTCTGTAAAAAGGCGTGATCGATGATCTCATCCCTGAACCTAACAGCTTGACTTGTAGCGATAGTAGTTAGCTAATCTAGCAATTAGACCCCGAAGATTCGGTGGTAATCTTGCTTCCTTTGGCCCATGACTAGCATGTCTCAACCGTCACACGCAAATTACTGGTCACGATCACGATCACGTCGCCACCCACGCACAGTGCACACGACACGTGACGGGAGGCCGGGAGCTTAGGTTGGCAGCAGAGCACAAGAACTCACATCATCGTAGCTTGTCGTGTCACCAATTTGGTTCCCCATGATGCCCGTGTGGGCCCTCCTAATCAGCATCTGATTGGGTGGGCCCTCGTAGAGCCCCCGTTGTTGTCAATCGAAATCATGGTGGATCCGGTTCATGAGAATTATTAAGTACTAGTATTTGCTGGATCATTCGAGAGAGAATTAGTATAATTTTATAGGGAGGCGGGGGCCTGTTAGGCTACTCACAATGTGGAGTAACATAGTGTGATAACATCACATTTTTCTAAATTATGTTACTACTTTCATAATGGATAGTAACATATGGGTAGTGTCATGCAAAATTATATTTATTAGGTCGTAGACTCATATGACCTTGATATTGATGTTACTAGTAAAGTTACTCCCACTATGACTAGACTTATGTCAGCTAACCGGAGCTCCCTGTCTGTCGTGGCCATGGCCAGGAGCTAGCAAACGGAGAAAGGCCAGGTGTGCAGTTTCTGGGATCCTCTTGTGGCCGTCGGGGTGGGACACCACCTCCCATAAATCTATGATATCTCCTCTCTGTTTCAGTAGTGTGTCTCGTATCTCTGGACACCATCTACAAAATTCCTCTACGGGACAGATTTTAATATTTCTGCAGAGGCACAAGTGTCGACACGATGGAGCTTCGTAGACCTTGGTGCTTTATCCGTAGCTACCTACTAGTACTACTACTACTACTCCGATTTGTGTACAATGGATTGTTTTCATCGACTACTTTTTTTTTTTTTTTGATCTTTGCTTTGGTGAATTTGGTGCGCGCTATAAACGTGCGACAACTGTAAGTCGTTTTTACCTTCCCCTTTTCGCCACGTTAATTTCGATCGGTCCTTTTCAATTTCACCGCCCTGTCCCGATCGAGACTCGGCCCAGGAAGATTACAGCTTACGTGAAACGTGATCTGAAATCTGAACAACAGAACGGAAAAATGCATGACGACGACCTCAGCTGTGGACGTGGACGTCTCTGTCCCTCTTCCTGTAGTGCTTGTCACCGCCGACCTCAGCTGCTGGCCCTTCACTTAATCATCATCATCGTAGCCTCGTAGAGTAATTACGTTGGGAGTTCTGTTGCTGCAAGCGTGCGGCAGTGCCCTCGATCTGTTCCCATCTCGAGACTTAATATGCTCTCTGAAAAGTTCAGTTACCAACTCATCATGGTCCTCGAGAGCTTTAGCTGTCGCGTGATTTGATTTTTGGCCAAGTTTTCCCGGCCGGTTCATGGACCGGTTCCTTTCGGTAGAAAGAGCAAACTCAACAGGCTAGCTGGCTAGCTAGCTAAGGAGCTTAATCTCCCTAGCTGTGATCCAATTCATCTAATGATCTAAACGTGTGAGCCCCGACCCGAAATAAATAGAAGAAGAGCAAATCCATGCAAGAAACAAATGTACCCCAAGTGGCCGGCCGGGTAGCATTAGATTCCAAACCCTGATGTGTCATGCATACTGTGCCATGCTCATGCTCATGCATGGGAAGTGTCAAGCCGCCATGCCCGTCGGTGTCACCACTAGAAAATATTCTCGATCGGCGGTTTTGTACGCACTCTCTCTCTCTGCTAGCTAGCTAGCTGGGGTCACCTGTTGTCGATCCCGTGTTGCCGTGCACACAAGTAGCACGGCACTTAGGCAGGCAGGCCATCTGCTGACAGGGCGTCCGCGACGTTGGCATGTACCCGATCGGCGCACGCGCGCAATCGATCGATCGACCTGGCAAGCATGCGCTGTATTCAGTGAATCGGGCGTTCACGGGTTGCATATAATATTTCAGGGTATAGAGGAAGGATGTCGCCTGGAATCGATCGAACCCAGGTCACCGTGAAATGATTGCTGCAACTCCAGGCGACATCCTTCCTCAATCATTTCCGAGACCTGGGTTCGATCGATTCCAGGCGACATCCTTCATCTATACCCTTCCTCTATACCCTGAAATGATTTCAGGGTATAGGAGATGGACGTTGCTTTCACCGTGAAATGATTGCTGCAACTCCACGCCGTTGCAATGTGTTCATTGTTATAAACTGGCATGCTCATCATCAGGCTTGAATATAGGGCAGCCAAGTTCATATGACGGAAGAAGAAGCTATTGTCATGTGTGTCTGACATACTGTACATGGAAACAGTGGGGCGTGGTGAAATGACTGGAAACTGCATATGTGCTACGGGAAACCCTTTGAGAAGGGAAACCCGTGTCGTACAGAGCGCCACGTGGCGTACGGCCGGAAGCCCCGCGTACGATCATGCGGAAGCCCCGCGTTGCTGTGCCCAGGTCCCGTACGCCGCACAGCCCGGCCGGCCGAGCGCCCACGCGTACGTCGCGTCGCCGCCCGATGGATCGATTGTTGTAGCTCCCGCGTACATGGACGCGAAGCCCTGCGTATCAAACCGCTTCGGCTAGCTGTAAAGCAAATGTAAAAAACAATAATACACAACATAAAAGTAAATGTACAAACTACAGAATCAAATGTGTACTTCGTATAGAAGATACGTGTACAAACTATACATAATAGGGAGTTCACATACCGATATATAAATTTGGGTACTTGCCACCCCACCCCAATACTAAGTAATATATACAAGTTACAAGTTTTTCTTAATCTAGCGGCTCGGCTTCGTCCCCCGTCGTCGCTACCGCGGCGTAGGGGGACTCAGCCTCGGGGCGTTAGGGTACGGAGGATTCATCGCCGTCGACGCTAATGCGTCGACGGCGATGAATCCTCCGTACCCTAACGCCTACGCTAACGCGCCACATGTAAGTACAGAGTATATAAAATAGAAAATACAGAATAGTGCGATTCGGATATACATCTGCGCGCACATCGGTGTACACCCACGCGAACCTGCTGCACATCGGATATTTCATTTTAAAAAAACGAATCTAAAAATAAATACGTTTCCACCCATCCGTACTCCAACCGGTGGGATGGGAAAATCCCACCAAAACTCTCTAGTGTTGCCACTTGTCACACATGCAAACACCCACGGGGGGACCAAACGAGGAGAAGGCGCCACTTGGCGCGAGAAGAGCGGAGGAAAAGTTCCCTTTGCAAAGGGAACCCTTTTTTTAATGATTACCGTGCTACGGTGGTAGTAGAAGAAAAGAACATCTACAAAATCTAGAACGAAAGATAAACTGGACTGGACCAAGATCAACAAAATCTCGGCCATACAGTACAAGAATATAGCCATATAATTGGGCCCAAGTAGTAGAGCCTGGAAATGGCCGAGAGGAAAAGATTAGTGTGGAATGCCACATGCAAATGCAGCCCAATAGGTCCAGGCTTCAAAAATAAAAAAGGAACCGGATGTTTTTGTTCGGGGATTTTGAACCCGACGTGAATCGAACACGCAACCTTCTGATCTGGAGTCAGACGCGCTACCATTGCGCCACGGATCCGGTGTTGGTAGCTACTACGAAGACGATATTTATTTGTGCCTTACGCTCTGAAAGCTAAAATTCGCACGGTTTGGTTAAAGTTGCACGCTCTTACCGCTAAAAAAAGGAAGTGCAAACTTTCTTGAAGATTTACGGGAAATAAAAATGTGTATATTTTAAATCGGCCATGTAGAACTAGATAAAGCTAGAGAGTGTAGTCAAATATAGCTCAATAATGCAATTACATCCTCTTTGAAAAAGATAAATCATGAACATCAATTTTTTTAGAGAAAATCATTTACATCAATGGGAAGTACTCAGATTTACATCAATGAGTATGTGTGTTGCTCGGTTTGTGGTGCAATGGGTATAATCCCAAACTAAGAAATTTTGTGGTGGATTCTTTAATATAAACCAGGGAGAAGGACGGAAAAGACATATATGAACATGGTGGCCTCTGCCCCGTTTTCAAAAAGCATACTTCTAAATGCCAAAGAAAAATAAATAAAAAAGCTGCGAGCGTGCATATCCATGTTCTATGTGCGCGCAGAGGTTTCATGACAAAACAACTTTTTATTTGGTCTGTGTAAAAAATACAAAATAATGTCTCAGTGAATTTTTTTTGCCACCAAAATTTGTCTTTTTTACGGAGGCAAAATTAAAAAAATGTCATTTTTTTGCAAAACTTTGTATCGCGCACATATTTTGTGCAGATGTTCACGCAAAATTTTGTTTCGGAAATTTTAGATATTTTAAGTGGCGTTTGAAATACAATTTCTAAGAACCGGGACGGATGTCCCTAGGTTCAGGACTTCAGGTCATGCCCTCGATCTCGGAAAAGAACATGCTATATTGGCTAGAACGTCACTTAGTGTTGCCTTTTCTCCTATTTTAGAAGGTTTACATATCGGACACGACTACTTGCGAATATCTCTTCATCTTCTTGTGCATTCTAGGTGCGCCCGCAAGGCCACAGTCAAAACTTTGACGGCTCCAAGTACACCCACAAGCGCAAACTCTGACCCCAAAAGAGTAAAGTGCAAAACTTCTTGTAGTTATACGGTAAATAAAAATGTGTATATTTAAATCGGCCATGTATAACTATACAAAGCTAGAGAGTGTAGTCAAATATGGATCGGCATACCCCATTTACTTTTCCCTTTGATTCAAATAAGTTTCATACAAATGTATACTAGGTGGCACCTAAGCATGTGTGTTGCTCGGTTGTGGTGGAATGGGTATTATCCCAAACTTATCAATTTTGTGGTTGATTCTTTAATGTAAACCAGGGAGAAGGACACACTATATTGGCCTGAACTTGAGTGCTCCCTTTTTCTCCTATTTTAGAAGGTTTACATACCGGACACAACTAAAATTCCAAGGAACATATTTCCCCTTTTTTTACCGTCTTATTTACTGGCAAACTAAGATAGTAAGGGGCCTTTTAGGTAGGAGATGACGGAAAAATCCTCAAGTTTCAATCACTTGGGACCCCACCTCACATTAAAGTGCATTTGCACAACAATAAGTGACATTGAAAAGAAAATGGAAATTGCAACACAAATATATATAAATATGACAAATAAAGGAAACATAAAACAAAACAGTGTCGGAAACTTAACAAAAGTGAGTATGATTTTCTTAAAAAATAACTAAAAGTTACAAAAATAGACACTTGTGTTTTATCTCCTTCTCCATTAATTGTAGCTGCACCCACAAGGCCACAATCAAACTCTGACATGTTGAAAGTGCATGGTTGCCCCATGCATGGTTTTGGTAATTAATGACAATCTCTATGGACTAATGTTTGTATTGAGCTATATTTGTAGGCGTGTCCATTTGCATTGCTTGATCTCCATTTGTTGGAGTCAAGGCTAAGGGAAGAAAAGTATGTGTTGATCAAGGCTAAGTGCGTGTTGATCAACACTCAAGTCCAAGTGAAGATATGCCGAAGAGGTGCTTCTCTCATCTTGGTGTATGGGGGAGCAACATGTGAATCTTTATCGAAGCGCAATCGAGGAAGGTGGTGCGTCTTGAGGAGATGAAGATCGTCTTCATCGACCTCAAGTGGATTTATGCGCAAGGCAAAGGTATGATCTTGATAGGGTTTCTATTTTACCGGTCTCATGATGTTAGTTGAGAGACTGGGTTATAGGATAGATAACCGTACTATCAAGAGGGGCTCTCGACCGAATATCGTGATCATATCGTCGTAGAGAGCACAAACCTTTGCATCCATGCTATCATCTTTATTGGTTCTTATTTGTCTCTTATCGTGGTGTGGTCTCGGTGCTTGTCGTGCTTGTCATGACAAGGCCATGGTCACCGAAAATGGTTTTCATATGCGTCTTCTATTGCGGTTTCGGTATTGGAGATTTTGCCGGTTCATCCGTGCGGAAGATTTCTCTCTTCCATTTCTTTGCAAAATCTCCATTGCTTATTTGCCATTTCCAAGGGTAGCATTTGTCGTCCTCTTTCCAACAAAATTGGTTTTACTTCTTTCGGACTTCAATTGCAAAAGATACGGCTTTTTCCGGTTTGCGAAAAGGAGCTTTTACCTTTCCCCATTTATTTTTATAATATATTTTTGGACTATGATGTTTCTCTACATATTCTTGTTGTGCTCGTTGTAACGATTCCAACGAGTCCAAGTTCGTGGGCGAAAGTTATTGCCGTTTTATTCTCGGAGTATTTTCTAAACAGATATTTAAAAAGGAAAAAGAAAAAAAACAGTCTTGCCGGCCAGGCCGGGACCGAGGCCGGCCCCAGGCCGGCTGGTTCGGGAGCTCGCCCGGCCCACCCGCGTGCGCGGCCGGCCCAGGCCGGGGCGGGCAGGCCGGCTGGTTCGGGCGCTTGGCCGGCCCACCCGCGTGCGCGGCCGGCCCAGGCCGGGGCGGGCAGGCCGGCCTCCCTGTGCCTCGCCCTGTGTGTTCGTTCGATCCGTCGCTGCCTGAGATTCCCGGCCGGGCTGCCGGCCGGCCCCAGGCCGGGGTCTCGGGCTGGCTCCTTTTTGCCCCCAACGTCTCCATTTTGGAGCCCACTATAAAAAGGGGTTCTTCCCCATTTTTTCTGTAGATCTCATTTTCTCTCTCTCCTCCATTGTTGCAAAATTTGAGAGCTCGATTCCTCCACTTCCCTCTGATGATTCTTGCCCAAACAAAATCTCTTCTAAGTGAGGGGAACTCGTTGGATCTAGATTTTGGAGTTCTTGGTGTTTCTCCTTTGTTCTTCCTCCTAAATCCCTCCATAGCATTAGTTGCTTTGGTTGGATTTTGGGGAGAAGGATTTGACCACTTGGTGTGGTCTTTCCTTTTGCATTAGGTGCATCGGGTTGTGCTCCCCATGGTGATTCGTGGGATTGAAGGTTGGGAGCTTGTTACTCTTGGGTCATTGGACCCTAGACGGTGTTGTGGTGATTCTTGGGAGCCTCCAATTCGGTTGTGGATGCGTGCCCCAAGCTTAGTGGTGTAAAGGCTCCGGATTCCGCCTCGAAGGATTCCGATAGTGGAAGGTGAACCAAACCCTTGGGTGCGGTTCATCGGAGAATAGGGTGAGTCCTTTGTGGCATCTTGAGTAGGCCTCTTGTGGCGAGCTCACACCCCTCCAACGAGACGTACTCCCTTAACAAGGAGGAACTCGGGAATACATCCTCGTCTCCGCGTGCCTCGGTTATTTCTATACCCGAGCTTTTACTTATGCAATTTACATTGTGATAGCCTTCGCGCTTGAAGTTTATATCTTGCTATCACCTTGTTGCTTGAATTGCTTAGCATAAGTTGTTGGTGCACATAGGTGAACCTAGTAATTTAGGTTGTTGACTTGTTAATTTAAACACATAGTTTTATTCCGCAATTATCAAGCCCCTAAATAGAAAAAGTGTAAATCGCCTATTCACCCCCCCCCCCCCCCTCTAGGCGACATCCGGGACATCGTTTGTTCTTTAAATTGGTATCAGAGCCTCGTCTCTCTTGTTTGGCTTTACCGCCTAGAGAGTAAAGATGTCGTTTAGGGGTTTAGTGCACGATTCCATGTTTATATTCAATGGCACAAATTTTAATGTTTGGAAAACTCATATGCTTAGTCACTTACGGGTCTTGGACCCCAATATTGAGCGTATCTTAGATATAGGTTTTTCTCGTCCAAAGTATTACGAAACTACGACTTTAGAGGATGAGAAAAACTTATATCTAGATGCTCTAGCTTCTAATGAGTTTTGTAAATTTGTTAGTGTTGTAGTTTTTGAGGCAATCATGCCTCTCCGGGATGCTCATGAGCTTTGGACCAAGCTTCAAGATAAATATGGAGTGTCCAACTCAATTGAGGATGATTGCTCTCCTTCCACCTCCGGCCGTGACGAGCTCTCGTCTTTATCTACTTCACCAAAATGTGGTAAGCCACAAACCAATGTAATGGTGAGTAGTGATAGGTTTTATAATATTGATAGTGATCTCATTTTTGATGATCTTTTGTCTCTATCTTGTTGCAATGTCTCATCTTTGGACCAAAACACACATAGCACTATAAATTTCATACATGCTAGTGTTGATAGTCCTTGCATATCATCCAAAAATTGCTTATGCCCTGTTTGGTTGCATAGAATTGGGCTTAGAATTGGCAATCTGGAATTGGCTAGCCCAATTCTAGCGTTTGGTTGGTCCTGGTATTCGGTTGTGGAAACGAGAATCAATTCCGAGCCCGCTCCCCCATCTGTGTTAAAACGTGCAACCGAATACGGAGGTCGGGACCTCCGAATCGCTCAGAATTGGGCGAGCGTACCGCTTCCGCGGGAGACAGAACAGAGCGCGTACGCCCAGACTCGCGAGGAGAGCGCCGGCAAGATTCAGGCGGTGCCGCTGGGAACGGCTGCCACACCCTCCTCTCCATAGCCCCCTCGTCCCGCCGCCCTCCTTCCGGACCTCCTCCTCCAATCCTAGCCCCGCGCTCGACGCCCCACTCTACAGAGCTTGCCCTAACCCTAGATCGATGGAGATGGGGAAGAATGATGCCGGGAAGGAAACGGCAGTGAGCGGCGGCGCAGAGAGATAGCCTTGCCGCCATCCCGCAAGGTAGGGGTCATGGATTTGCACATGCGCTGCTCAATTTGGCAGCAGCTCATTGTGCCGAACGGAGGGCAGCAGCTCATGGTGGCGGAGAGCTGTGAGGCATGTGTGTGCTCATGTGCTGCTCGATTTGGCTGGCTGGGTTTGGCTAGCTCTATGTGCCAGAGATTTTAAGATTGTGCAAGGCAGAACCCAATTTACAAGTATGCATCGCAAGTGTTCGATGAAATTTGCTGAAATTTTAATTTTCTGATTTGAACTCATCCACACCGCCATGATCTTCTGATTGCTACCAAATTATTTGTGCTTTACTGTTTATGTTGTGCTATTTGTAAGTATTTGAGAAATAATTTGTGTCATTTGTGTTCTATTTTCTAGATTATTAAAATGTTATTATGTGAAAAATTATATTGAAACATTCTGATATATATATACATGTATATTTTCATTTATATTACACAGTTTTTATTGTTCAAAGTAAAAAAAAATTCAATTCGACACATTGTACATCCAAACAGGATTTAGAATTCTATTGTGGCCTTGATTCTACAGGTGAATACCACGCACATCCAAACAGCCAAAATGGTATTCCATTGAAATCGTTGATTTGGTATTCCATTGCCAATTCAATTCGGAGGCGAATTCTGTGCAACCAAACAGGCCATTAGATAAATCTCTTGATGATATGTGTGCTTTATCTTGTTGCCATGATAGAAATGCTTGTGTTCCCTCTAACTTTTGTGTGAACAATAATGTAGAGGAAACCCAATGAGCTATGCAACAGATGTGAATTTGAGTAGTTCAAAAATTAAGTGTTCTTCTTCATCCATCACTCATTGCCTTATGGATAAATCTTCTTCTAGCAGTGATAATGATAAAGAAAATGACAATAATGATGAAGAAGATGATGTGAAAAATGTTAATGCTCTCCTTCATGATAAAGCTCTAATAATTCTTAAAGCTCTTTCAAAGAATTAAAATGCTTGTGATAACCTCCATGAAATTATGAGCACCCTTGTTGAGCACGGGGAAACTATTGAGGCTTTGGAAGCAAGCCTTGAAGAAAAGGGTAAGATTGAAAGAGATGATGCTATGGAGAAGGCATCTTTAGAGGATGCTCTTGAGGAAGAGCAAGAGACTCGTGCTTCTCTTGAGCAGAAATCAGAAAATATTGAGGAGTCTCACAATGATATAATTGCTAAAATTATTAAAGAACGTGACCATGCTCATGCTAAATATAAAGTCACGAAAAAGGAAAATGCTAGATTAAATGAAGAGCTTGCTAAGCTTTCCTCCACTATTCCTAATGTCAATTATGCTTGTGCTACTAACTCTATTTCTTGTGAAGCATCTATGTCGAAGGAGAATGTTGAGCTAAGGGCTCAACTTGAGTTGCTAACTAGCAAGTATAGGAAGTTGCAAGAAAGTCATAAAAAGCTATCTAGCTCTAATGATGATCTTCTAGCATCCTATGCTAGTCTAAAGTTAGCTCATGAGGCCATCACTTCAAAGGTAACATCTAGTGAGCCTCATGTGGATAATAGCACAACCGTAACTAAAAATGCTATATTGCCATGTGCTAGTCCTAGTAGTTCATCCACCAAAAATATTGGTACATCGTGTGATGAATTACTTTTATTGCCTTGTTGCTCTAACAATGAAGCTTCTACTTCCTCTAGTGCTTTTATTGCCACTAACCATGTAGAGGAAATAAAAGACCTCAAGGCCCAAGTCACTTCTTTGAAGAATGACTTGGAAAAGCGTCATGAAGGGAAGCGTGCACTTGACAACATGTTGAGTGCGCAACAATCCCCGAATGACAAGAGTGGACTTGGATTCAACTCCAACAACAAGATCAAGTCCACGGTTGAGAAGAAGAAGAAGGGCCAAGTTCAAGTCAAGAATCCGGCCAAGATCATTTGCTTCAAGTGCAAGCTAGAAGGGCACCATGTTCGGGATTGCCCTATGAAGAAGAAGCCTCTTTGTGAGAAGCAACTAGGGAATAGACCTCTTGTTCAACCTCGTTCTCAACCACGGGTTGAACAAAGGCCACCTCCTAAGAAGACTCAAGTCAATGCTCCTCAAGTTGAGGAGCCTATTAAGAAGAAGAAGAGTCGGTGTTGGTATCTTTTCCGTGGCAAAGGTCATTTTGCTTCTTCATGCACTAGCGGTACCTCATCCAACCCTATCATAATTGATGATGTTTATTCTCTTAGGAAGGATAGAGTTGGCAATGTGTTTGCCAAATATGTGGGGACTCAAAGTGGTCTCAAGAAAAGAACCATTTGGGTTCCCAAGCCTATTGTGACTAACCTCTTAGGACCCAACTTGGTTGGGGACCAACAAGCTCAAAGTTGATCAATAGGTGTTTGTGGAGGACATTGGTGACTTGGTTATCTTTGAAGAATTAAGAGATCTTCATGGTTATATTTCATCAAGCCAAGTCAATTGGATTATCTCATATCTATCTCATATCCAATGTTTCCTCCTTGCGGTAACTTGTATTTAATTTATATATACACTAGTCGACAACCCGGGCGTCCGCACGGGCTTTATTGAACATTTAGTGTATATTTCTAGTGCGTGGGGCCTTTGTGTCTATTGTGTGGAACTATTTGAGGTTTAAATTCTAGTCTAAATATAATAAAAAGGGTATTTAATTTTACTCCAACTAGCATAGTGGCCCGCGCACATGCGCGGGCAACATATGTATTGCTTGTAATATTCCCAATTCAATATATAATCTTTTTTTTTTGCAGAGTATGATGAGCGGTAGAATGCAAAACATTGAAATATGAGTTAATATGTATATGTTCATACAACTGTAAGCGAAATATTTTATTTTGTTTACTTTTAAATGTGAATAAGAAATAGAAACCAAGAACATATTCATGTCATAAATGGTTCATATTTAGAAATAGGATGTCATGACTGATGACATGTGCTATATCCTGTTATTTGCAAAAACAAAGAGGAAACATAATTCTGATGTTATGCAATGTTAAATGCCGGTAGAAAAACTCGTAGATGTTACAAAAAGAAATGATGTAAAACACATAAAGAAATATCAATGATGACTTATTAATTTTTTTGATCATCTTATACCTTTGATCCAAAGTTTCAGCACGAAAACATCATATGAAACAAAATGTTATAATATTCCTCTAAAATCATTCAATCCACAAGCCTCTTAGAGTCCATTGGCCTGAATTAACACACATCGTAGAGATTGCAAGTAAAAAATCAAACATGTAGTATAATTTTTTTTGTTGCTGTGCATAAACTTAATTCGGAAAAGAAGGAAAGGTACAAAATTTTATCTACTTGATAAATACAGGAAAATACATATGGCCAGAAAATATAGAAAAAAAACCTTCACAATCTTTCCCAAGTGTTAATTACCACAACATAAATCATTGATCCAAAGTGATAATCCTGACACCTGACACCAGGACACATACCATCTCATATCAATGATCAGCTAGGTGCAAGTTATATGATAGTAATTGTTTCACTTGATAAATATATTAGATGGAGACATCGTTTCAAGAAAAGAAAGACGTTCATGTTTTGTATTAAAATACAAAGAATAATCTCATCATAAACATGATATAACGTGTATTGATTTAATTGCTTCTTTTAAACCCGTGACCTAGTAACTTATCTTGAAAGAAAGTACAACTCAGTACTGTTATATTCATAAAGTAATACTGTAATTGCCAATAGAATAAACCTAGGAGTACATGATGTCATGTGATACTCCGAAATCACAATATTGTTGGTGGAAATTGCAGTGTTATGCGGTGGGGAGTATTGACTTACCATTGCACATCATATACTGAAAGACCATGACGCGGTTTTGTTCTATACCTCCTGGTCGGCAAGAGAAATGAAGGTAACTATAATTAGAGAAACTACATAACCTGAATGGACGTACTTAATTTCAATCATTTTCTAGTTAGAAGTGAATTAATAACATTGGTACAAAGAGACCGAAGTTTGGTACATGAAAAGTTGATGCATGAATATTCAATCCAACAAAGCCAGCCGCTAAGATATATATGAGGTAGTGTGCGACAAACATACCATACGGGTATTTGAAGAAAGGATCAAAAAATTTATTTCCCCTGAAGAGAAGTATTTTTGGAATAGACTTAAGGTTGATTAACTTCAAATTTTGCGGTTCGTAATAAGAATGGAAATATGCGACAGTAATAAATAAGATAGGAAATATGCGGTTCAGTGCAACTTCTAAGTTAGCTTGTAGTGGCATGGGTAAATAATACCCTCGAGCTTGCTCAAATAAACAAAAGCCGCTAATGATGTGCACATATTGGTTGTCAAAATAATAATTGAAAAAGCCAAGTAGTGAGCAGTCCAAAAAATTGTATATTCCGATCATGTTGGATCAACTATTCAATTATACATTGTACATTAAAAACCACAGGTTGGTTTTTCTTTTACAATTCAACTATACCTTGTACATTAAAAATCACAGGTTAGTTTTTCTTTTACATTCAAAACCATATTTTGTTTACGAACATCTTGTCCTCTTTCTTATTTAGTTATCTGCTGGTCTCAACCTCGCGAACTCTATAATAGTGTACATTATAATTATGAGTGGTACTTCCTGGCATCAGTAACGGATATTAATAACATTGTAGCTCCAAAGAAAACAAACGTACAATTTGTGCAGCAGAAATGACTTACGCAGGGTTTGAGGGATTTAAGTTCAGAAAATATGTTAGGTGAGTATATCATGTCCTTCTGCCCATTGCTTCTTAGGTTCTCCTGGTATTAGGCTTGCTAGTAATAATTATACTTTCAGAGAAATTTAGTAGAAAAGGTTTCAACATCTGAATGAAATCTCGGAAAGTGCTTTGTGACTTGTAAGTTCCAACTGAATTTTGGATAGTGCGAGAAATTAAAAAAATACGATTCTAATATACAATCATGAAAGAAAAACAAAAAGATGAGCAAATCCAACTGAATTACTTCCATGTTGTTGACGGTCATTATATATAGTCGCCACTTCTCCTGCATGATGTATCCAAAATGTGCATACTCTTATAGGTACAACAAAGAATTTGATTTTCATCTTACATAAACACACTTACCATTACCATGGTTGAGACAGCTTGTGCCAAAAATAACATAACAATCCACCGCTGAATTTAATCCTGCATGCCAATGAGAATTCCAGGAGAATGCGAAGAAGGAAATCGACCTTCTGATTTCTCTAGGCACCAATTAATTCCAATCTCTGATAGTTACGTGCGTGCAGCTAGTCGATGGATCAAAAAATCGAGCTAGCTTTTGCTTCGTAAGTATCCCATATGTACACTGCAGGTTCGCATCTGCTACAGGGACATATCAATATGCAGCTAGGTTCGTCACGCTAGTCCATCTACTGCCTCCGTTGCACGTCGCCGGAAAATACTCAGACGCGATATTTAATTAACCATGATTGTGTGGCTGATTTGGATCAATTGCTAATATTTTCATTGTAGACTACTCATTACGCGTCGCTAAACAGGTAGATTGCTACTACCCCGGCCTTAAAGCAATGATCAATTGTTAAAACTATATTTTAAGATGGAAGCCATAAACGACTGGCTAGGCATGAAGCAAAATCAAAAGAACTGATCCAATCTTAGGTGGACAAATCACGCATGTAGTTATTTGACAAAGCAAGGCATCGTAGACTTAGAAAGCATCAGATCGAGAGGACATACTCACTGAACCATGCCAATCATTGCCGCCGCTGGACTGGTCTGAAGGGATCAGATCGTATGAACCTGGTGACTGACTTGAGGTTCATGCACACCACGCGCGGCATGTAGCGGCCACCGATTGCTTCTTGGTGTGCGGTAGATGCTGACGCGCTCGACAGAAGATCGGCGATACCCATCGGCATATGGTAGATTGATCTAGTCGATTCCGCAAGCGGTGTAAAGAAACTGCCCTTTTTTCTATTCACGGGAAGAATAACCGAAACGGTACTTTTATGTAATGGCAGTGGTGGGTAATTTGCTTAGACTTGAAAGATCAATCGGCTGTGGTTTATTAATACAAATAATAGACGGTCAGATGTTTCTGATTTTTGTGGGAATTTCTTGAGTATTTCTCTTTTTTCTGGTGAGCCCATCATGTACCTTTAATATATAATAGATTTGGGGACATACTATTTCTCTAGATTTTCAATTATATTTTTATTTGAAAGTGCATAATTGTGTACACATTTGTATATAAAAATATTTTACTTGGGTATTTTATTCTATATATGACGATTGCACGCTCTTAAATTCTAGATAACACAATTTTTGGAAGAAAAAGTAAGCATGTTATACATTGTAAATATTGCTGATAAGTCAATTTTATTCCATTTATAAATTTACATAAAATTTTGGAAATATGTATTAATATATGAATAAAGTTGCAGTACAAAGTATTCCAGATGAATAATCTTGTTTTAAGAGGATAGACTTGCCCTGTAGAATTTTCAAACTGGTATTATTTCTGCATCAAATGCAAGATTATTACCGTTAAGAATGCTACATTTTTTGGGGGGAAAACAACATAAACATCTTGACATGAATTGCACACTGCATCATGCTAAAATTTCCGTTGCTCTAGCTATGGATATTTCTTAATTAATATTGTATTTAAAAGTATCCAATATTTCTCAGTGGTATTTGTACGATAGTGCACACTTGTTTATTGCACAAACATTTCTCACACATAATATTACCCAGTTTGTAGATATATGAATACACCTATATATTACCTTGTTTATAGTTGTAAGAACATCGGTGGCTAGAGATTGCACTATTTCTATTCAATAAGAAGCCTAGTGAGGACCCAACAATTAATATAACATTTTGCAATGCTTGTAAGTCGACGTTAAATATAAAGTACACTCATGACTAAACATTTGTTTGGGGAAATTTTGTAGAAATATAAGAGTAAATTTATGAAAATAGGTTTTCTATGTCACTGCTTACTAACCATACATATATATACATATATTTTGTAGAAACATAAGTCTAAATCTCATGCCGCTGCTTACTATTACTCACCATCATATATATACATATATTTTCTAACATATGAAAGTGGTTTATGAAATAGAGCTTGTTTCCAAAAATTCTTAGAATATCTATCGTCATTTTTTTGCGTCTTGAAGTTACACACAAACAAAATTTTACATTGTTCATATCTTGCCATTTCATCAGCTATAAAAGTCAGAACAATCAAAATTATGGAGTAAAATATAAGATCAACTTCTAAGAAAAATACATAAAAAACACGATGAACAAATGAAATATGCATCAGTACAACCCGTCACGGTGCAAAACTCTGCAATTTTGGTTATAAAGAGATAAATTGTAGAAATATCACCAACATAAAGTTACAGATTTTATTTTTATATGTGCCCAAGTTTTTCTCTATTAAATCAATTAATCAAACCATAATTCTCATCTCCTAAAAAAACCATATTTATTGTCGTAATGAATCAAAATCAGTAGTCTTGAAAGAATTCAAAAGAAAACCTGCATAATCAATATGTGATTCGTATATCTGAAAACCGTATGAACACGCTGTCCTACCCCATCTCCTAGAAACAACATCTCCATGGTCAAGCGATTTATAGGTTCAGTGTTTCCATAAAGGATGATCAGAGACATGCACAGATTATTAGCATATAATATATAGAAAGAGGATAAATCTTAGACAAACACATATTCCATCACATATGTGTCTTCTGTAAAGATATACATTATACAAATATGACAATCATAAATTTATAAATTGTTGTTTCATCTTTTTTTTTTGTCTGGAATTTTAGTTTTATTTGTGCGCTAGCTTTTCTCCTTAACTCAATCAAACAAACAACAAACTCCATCCCCTACATTAACCATAATATTTTCTTGATGAATCAATTCAAAATCAGCAGCCCGGAAAGAACTTCAAAAGAAAAACAGAATAAAAATTTTTTAAGGAAGAATATAATCAATATCTTATTCTTACCCGAAACCCGTATGAACCTGCTGTTGAAAGAGCATGGTTGCCCCCATGTGTTGTTTTGGTAATTAATGACAATCTCTATGGACTAATGTGTGCTTTGAGTTATATTTGCAGTGTTGGTCCATAAGGAATGCTTGGACTCCATATGTTGGAGTCAAGGCTAAATGACGAAGATTATTTGTTGATCGACGAAGATTATATGTTGATCAAGGCTAAGTGCAAGTTGATCAACATACAAGACAAGCGCATGTGAGGGCATGTGAAGAAGAAGATCATTTGTTGATCAAGATCCTATGTTGTCCATGGTGGATGGCGTCACGTGGTGATCATCATCAAGATAAAGGCCTATGTGAAGATATGTCGAAGAGTGCCTCTCCCATCTTGGTGTATGGGGGAGCAATATGCGAGCCTTCACCAAGCGGAGCAAATTCAAGGAAGGTGATCCACTTGAGAGTAGATCAAGATCGTCATCATCTAGCTCAAGTGGAATGCGTAAGGCAAAGGTATGATCTTGATAGGGTTTCTATTTTACCGGTCTCGCGGTGTTGTTGGGAGACCGGGTTAGTTAGATAGGTAACCGTACTATCAAGAGGGGCTCTCAAGTGAGCTTTAGCGTATCGGTCGTAGAGAGCTAAAACCTTTGCATCCTTGGCATCATCTTTATTGGTTTCTATTTGGCTCTTATCGTGGTGTGGTATTGGTGCTTGTCGTGCTTGTCATGACAAGCCCAAGGTCACCGAAAACGGTTCTCATATGTGTTCCCTATTGAGTTTTCGGTGTCGGAGATTTTGTCAGGTCCATCTATGCGGAAGGTTTCACTCTTCCATTTATTGGCAAAATCTCCCCTGCTTGGTTTTAATATTTTCACTTGTTAGTGGGTAGCATTTGTCGTCCTCTTTCCAACAAAAGTGGTTTTGTGTCATTCGGACTTCATTTGCAAATGATATGGTTTTCCGGTATTCAATAGAAAGGTTTTACCTTTCATATTTTGGTTTTACCATATCCTATTGAACAATGATGTTTCTATGCATAATATTGTAGAGCTCGTTGTGATGATTCCAACGAGTCCAAGATTATCGAAAACGGAGTTCGTATGCGAAAGTTATTGCGACTTTACCCTCGGTCGATTTGTAAAAAGAGAAAAGAAAAAAGGGGGGGGGGAAGTGACCAGACCGGCCTGCAGTCCGGCCCAGGCCGGGTTCCTGGCCGGAGCTGTCGGGTGGGCCTCCGGCACCCCGGCCAGCCCAGGCCGGATACTAGGCCGGCGCGGTCGGGCAGGCCCCCGGTTCCCCGGTCGGCCCAGGCCGGGCCACAGGCCGGCGCAGCCGGGTGGGCTGCCGGCTCCCGAGCCGGCCCAGGCCGGCTTCCCCCGCCTGGTGGACTGCCCTTCGGCAGCCTGCTGGCCGGCCCAGGCCGGTTCCCAGGCCGGGCCGGCTGTGCTGTGCTGTGCTGCCTTCCCTTTTTCTTTTATCCTTTTTCCAACGGCTCCTTTTGGAGCCTCCTATTAAAGGGGTTTCTTCCCCAAAATAAACCCAACCTTTTGCCAACCTCTTGAGCTATTTTCTCCCTCCATTGTTGACCTTCTCAAGCTTGGCTTTCTCTCAATCTCTCCGATAGTTGTTGCTACCTTTTGAGAGAAAAGAGAGAGGAGATTTAGATCCGTGTTTCCACCAATTGATTTCTCCTCTAAGTGAGGAGAACACTTTGGATCTAGATCTTTGGAGTTTCTTTGTGTTCCTCCTTTGTTCTTCCTCCCTAATCCCTCCCAAGCATTAGTTGCTTTGGTTGGATTCGGGTTGGAAGAACTTGACCACTTAGTGTGTTCTTGCCATTGCATTAGTTGCATCGGTTTGAGTTCTCCACGGTGATTCGTGGAAAGTGAAGTTGAGAAGCTTGTTACTCTTGGGTACTTTGGTTCCCTAGAGCTTGTTCCTCTAGGGCACAGTTGGTACCCTAGACGGTTTGATTTCTCGGAGTCTTGGTGGCTTACGGGATTAGTTGGGAGCCTCCAATTGTGGAGTGTGGCTCAACCTTGTTAGCTTCGGAGCTTTGGTAGCTACGAAGACATTGCCGGGATCCCTCGGCCTTGGGCATCAAGTCTTGGTGGCTCGGTGCATTTGGTGAAGACCCTCCAACTTGTGGAGTGAGCTTCACCCTTGTAAAGGTTCTAGTTGTCAACCTCAACGGCAACATAGTGACAAGTGCCTCGCCACATTGGTGGTAAGACACAACGGAGATACGGTGTGCCATATTAAGGCTACTCGGTGTTTCACATTGGTGAACACCGCGCTGCTCCAACGGAGACTAGCTTCCATTGGGAAGTGAACTTCGGGATAAATCATCAGTCTCCAAGTGCTCGGTATTTCTATCCCGAGCTTCTTACTTATGCTATTTACTTTGTGATAGACATCGAGCTTAAAGTCATATATCTTGCTATCACCTAGTTGATCATATTGCTTAGCATAAGTTGTTGGTGCACATAGGTGAACCTAGCTAGCTTAGGTTTTGGCTTGATAAATTAAACGTTAGTTTTATTCCTGCATTTATTCAAGCCTTAACCGTAATAATTTTAAATCGCCTATTCACCCCCCCCCTCTAGGCAACATCCGTGTCCTTTCAATTGGTATCAGAGCGGGTTCTCTCTTTATAGGGATTCACGGCCTAGAGAGTAAAGATGTCGTCTAGTGGTTTAGTGCAGAATGATTCTTTAATATTTGATGGCACTAATTATAATGATTGGAGAAATCGCATACTAGATTATTTTTGGGACATTGATCCATGTATAGAGCAAATTCTAGATATGGGTTTTTCTCCTCTAGAGGATGAGGAAAATTCTTATCTAGATGATGGAGCTTCTAAAGTGATTTTCAAGTCTTTGAGTAATGCAGTTGCTTTGTCGATCTCTCCTTATCGGAATGGCCATGAGCTATGGACCAAGCTTCAAGACAATTATGGTGTGTCCATGGATAGTGAGAATGATTGTTCTCACTCCACCTCCGGGTGTAATGAGTTCTCAACTTATTCTACCTCACCTACATGTGGCAAGCCACAAAATAATGCAATGGTGAGTAGGGATAAATTTTGCAATAATGATAGTGAGCTTCTTTTAGACAATATTTCATCTCTATCTCATTGCAATGATTTATCTTTGGACTTAAACACATCTAGAACTATAAATGTTTCACATGCTTATGTTGATAGTCCTTGCATATCTTCTAAATCATCAAGTAGTGATGATCATAACAATAATGATGATGATAAAGAAGATGATGCTTACTTTAATAAAAAAGGTCTAATGGTTCTTAATGCTCTTTCAAAGAATGAAAATGCTTGTGAGAACCTACATGAAATTATGAGCGCCCTTATTGAACGAGGGCTTACTATTGAAAATTTAGAAGCTCGTGAAAATGAAAGTCTTAGCCGCGAACGTAATTATGCGGACACAATTGCGAATCTTGAGCAAGCTCTTGAAGAAATCCAAACCACCAAGAAATCTCTTAAGGAGACATTTACTCTAGAGTTATCTAAAGTAAATGAAACCCATGATAGAGCTCTCAAGGTGGCTAATGATTTTAAAATTAAAAATGATGAGCTTGTTGTTGAAATTGTTAGACTCCTTGAGGCTAATGTGAAATTTGAAAAGGATGTCAAGTCCTTGGAAGATTCTCTTGCACATCTCACTAAGTCTCATGATCAACTCCAAGCTCAATTATTAAAAGAGCTTCCTACTTGTTCTCCCATTGCTATTAATGTCGATGCTTGTGCTACTAACTCTATTTCTTGTGAAGCATTCATTTTAAAGGAGAATGTTGAGCTAAGGGCTCAACTTAAACTGCTAACTAGCAATTATGAGATATTGGAAGAAAGCCATGAGAAGCTAAAGTTAGCTCATGAGGCTATCGCTACCAAGGTAATATCTAGTGAGCCTCATGTGGACAATGGCACAACTTCTACTAAAAATGCTATAATACCATGTGCTAGTCCTTGTAATTCTTCATCTCAACCTAGTGGTAAATCATATGTTGAATTACATTTTGTGCCTAGTTCCTCTAACAATGAAGCCTCAACTTCCACTAGTGCTTGTGTAGCTACTAACCTTGTAGGGAAGTCTAAAGAGCACAAGGTACAAGCCACCTCTTTGAAGAAAGATGTGGAGAAGCGTCATAAAGGGAAGGCCACACTTGACAACATGTTGAGTGTGCAAAAATCCCCCAATGACAAGAGTGGACTTGGATTCAACTCCAATATCAAGAACAAGTCCAAGAGTAGCAATAAGAAGGGCCAAGAACAAGTCAATCATTCGGCCAAGATTGTTTGCTTCAAGTGCAAAGTTGAAGGGCACCATGTTAGGGATTGCCCAATGAAGAAGAAGCCACTTAGTGAGAAGCAACTAGGGAAGCGGCCTATTGTTCAATCTCATGCTCAATCTCGAGTTGAACAAGGGCCACCTCCTAAGAAGACTCAAGTTATTGCTCCTCAAGTTGGGGAGCCTATTAAGAAGAAAGAGAAGAGTCGATGTTGCTACTTATGCCGTGAGAAGGATCACTTGGCTTCTTCATGCACAAATGGTACCCTATCCAACCCCATAATAATTGATGATGTTTATTCTCTTAGGAAGGATAGGGTTGGCAATGTGTTTGCCAAATATGTGGGGACTCAAAGTGGTGTCAAGAAAAGAACCATTTGGGTTGCCAAGCCTATTGTGACTAACCTCTTAGGACCCAACTTGGTTGGGGACCAACAAGCTCAAACTTGATCAATAGGTTGTGATGGAGGACATTGGCGACTTGGCTATCATTTGAAGAATTAAGGGATCTTCATGGTTATATCTCATTTAGCCAAGTCAATTGGATTATCACATATCTATCTCATATCCAATGCTCCTTCTTGCGGTAACTTGTATTTAAATTAAATATACATTGAAAGTTGCTTGCTCCCTTGCATGTGTTAGTTTTGTTCCTAGCATGTGCTTGTATATGTTGTGCTTATTACTCACCTTGAGCAATCAAGTTTGTGTATGTTAATGTGCGCTCCATATATGTGTAAACTTTGTGTTGAGGCTTTATTGGATCTTGTGTTGATTTCAATGGGCTCTTTTGAGAAATTAATGGACTATTCCATTTTGGGGGAGTGATATGCTTTGTGCACTTCACTAACCTAAAAATGTGTGTATATGAGGAACACCACCTAGTATTGATATATCAAGATTATCTAGTAACTATGTGGTGTGTCATGCTCATGAGAAATTCAAATTCTATAATGTCTATTAATTATCTCTATTTGATTTTATTTGCCTCTTGTTAAGAAGAAATGAATTATCACATTGTGGGGGAGTAATAAGCTATGTGCATATTACAATCCTACAAAATGTGAACATTTGAGGTTTGCCACTTAAATTTGATATTGTAAATTATCTTATTCCTATGTGGCATATTAGCTCGAACAAGTTCCAATTTGCTTTCTAGCTATCTTTTGGCTCTTGTTTGTGTGAGTTTGCTTGGTGTGGTTTTTCTCTAAAATGCATTTCCATACATTAGTTGAGAAACTATTTGTTCCATATTATTCTAACCATGGCCTTGCCGGTTGGTTTGAATAGTTGGAACTACCAACAAACCTTAGTCAAATATGGTGCTTATTTCTTATCTCTTGCCATATGTTTTATCTTGTGAGGATATTCTTGGATACCTCTATCACCGGGAAAATAATTCCAAATGGTCATTGTCCTTGGACAATCCATATTTATGTTTGTGGTAGAATATTTTTGATTATTTGCTTTTTATTTGCCCCATCTCTTGCCAAAATATTCATTTTGACTCCCTTTGCCTTCCTTGCCTCTTGCTAGGATCCTAAACCTCAAATTGGTAGTGTTTAGTGTTGTGAATAAAATATGAAGAGTAATGATCCCTTGTGCGTGCATTTTGTATTCAAATGCAAATATCAATGTCAAAAATAATGCATGAATCTTGGGGGAACATTCCTTTTATTTAGAACACTATCCTATCTATCAATATTTGATCCTTTCAATTGGCATTTGATTTCTATCATATGTGTTTATGGAAGACAAATCTTTTCTCTTGATGCTTTGTGCCATCATGAAAAGTGTAGAGGGTGCTTGGTTTATCTAGTGTAACCTTGCTCTCTCTTGGGAGTCTTGCTTCCTCATTTCTTGTTTTATGTTTATCCTATAGAATGAGAAAACCCCTTTGAGCATGTCTCTTTCTTTTATCTTATGTGCTCATTGGCCTTGGCTAGGTACCTTCGACTGGTATTAATTGGAATTTAATATCTCCTCCATAGATATTTGTTTCAATTGATATTTACTGTGAGAATTTGGATACCTTATTGCTTTATTTTACTTTACTTGATTCCGGTCAAGTATTATCCTCTTCTTGGTATCTTGTCTCCTAGTGGGTATTTTATTTTTCAATTGGAGTCTTATCTCTCATGTGTTGTTTGATTTGATTCCTATTGATATCACACCTCATGTGTTGATGTGTTTTGGAATCAATCACATGTTGATTTGATTCTTTTCTCAATCATGTGTTGATTTGGGTTTTGATATAACTTGGACAACCTTTTGTGTCACACTTTGGTGTGCTCTCTTCTTGGTTTACTTGGTGTTTTGTCCAAATTGTATCTCATTTGGTTCTTGTAAGTCCATGCATGAATATTTACTAGTATATTTATTTTATGGCATGCTAGTCCTTCTTGATCCAATATATAGGGGATACTTCACCAAATCCTAAATCGGCTAAGATGTGCATGAAATTCAATTTCATATCTATATGCACATATTTATGTGGAATGTTTCCTATGTATTGTAGTGTATCTAACTACTATGGAACCCAATGAGTGTGGGAACCATGTTGTACTTGAATTTTGTTTTAGGTACAATGGAGATGCATTGGATGCTTGCCTCATTTATAAGGAAGGTGTTCTCACCATGTGATTATTGGAGTCAAGCTTTGATGATAAACAAGAATTCTCATCTTCACCAATGCTATTTCGGTAACAAGTATCTACACCATGCATATTTTTCTTGTATTCAACCTTGTGTAGGTTGCCCCCCCTTGGCATGAAAACTTTAAATGTACAATTGTTGTGGTTTTGGCTTATTTCCTTCACTTGGTATATCTTTGTGATATTTGTGATGAAATTGCAAAAACCTTCCTACAATTGAAATTATTTCTTTGTGATACTTGTTGCCTATCTCAAAGCATTTCCACTATCCCTTGTTCCCTTAGTGATATGTGTGATGCATTTGATGTGTTTGAAGTTCATTTATATACAATGAGATAAATTTGAGCTATGTGCTATGCTTTTAAGCAATAATCTCTTCTTGTATATTCATGACTTCCTTTTGGTTACCATAGTCTCCTTTCTTCGACCATTTTATATGTGCAAGTTTCTTTGTCGATGAATATCATTGTCTACTTAGAAACCTATACATATGAGAGAGGTCACCTTTTATTTGGTATCCTACTTTCTTTCAAGCCACCTTGTCTTTTATCTATAATTCTTTGGTGGCTCCAAGTTTGTCTCGTGAGTGCTTGTCTTATTTCTATTCGCATCTTTGCACACTCACATTTTATTGAAGATTCTTCTCTTCATGCTTATCACGGTGAGTATGTTGATTTTGTTGGCTAAATGTTCTCACTAGCTCTTGGTTTGATTGGTTTTAATTTCCAATTTGTATCCTTGAGCTTGTGAACATATTCTTTTTGAAAAATCTTCTTTGTAAGTTGTGTGTGTCAATACTTGATATATAACTTATCTCCATTTGGTTAAGACTATGTGTCTTACCAAATTGATTGTCTTATCACACACACACATACTCTTGGTTGGGCCTTTGTAGATAGTTTCTTTTAACTGGTATCTCCTTATGGCTCAACCACATCTTTGGTGCAAGTGATTTGTTTTGCTTTTACATCCTTGCACTTGGTGAGTGTTCTAGATGATTTTGGGGGAGCAAGGATTCCATATTTGTGCACTCCTCAATAGTGCATGAACACTGGGGAGCTTCTCCGTTTTTATTTAGAACTCTCGCCTTGGATCTTTTTGATTGCCTATCTTCTTTGTGGAGATGTTTAGAATGACTTCATCTTATTTGCAATCTTTGATCCTCAATATAGTTTGATTTCCTCTAATTATTCGTCAATGGATATGTGTATTTGATTCCACTCACATTTTGAGAAATGCACACTTTATGGAGAAATTCATACTATATTGGCTTTCTAAATTTTTTCTTCCCATTTCGGCAATCGATGCCAATGGGGGAGAAGTTTTAGAGGGTTTAAGGGAATTTGGATCTTATGCTTTCGTTTGGTTCTTAAGCATTTGCATCTCATGCTCATGCATCCTTGTCTTGCAAGGTTGCTTAATTCATTATATAAACCCTCTCAAAAGGGATTGTCATCAATTACCAAAATGGGGGAGATTGAAAGAGCATGGTTGCCCCCATGTGTTGTTTTGGTAATTAATGACAATCTCTATGGACTAATGTGTGCTTTGAGTTATATTTGCAGTGTTGGTCCATAAGGAATGCTTGGACTCCATATGTTGGAGTCAAGGCTAAAAGACGAAGATCATTTGTTGATCGACGAAGATTATATGTTGATCAAGGCTAAGTGCAAGTTGATCAACATACAAGACAAGCGCATGTGAGGGCATGTGAAGAAGAAGATCATTTGTTGATCAAGATCCTATGTTGTCCATGGTGGATGGCGTCACGTGGTGATCATCATCAAGATAAAGGCCATGTGAAGATATGTCGAAGAGTGCCTCTCCCATCTTGGTGTATGGGGGAGCAATATGCGAGCCTTCACCAAGCGGAGCAAATTCAAGGAAGGTGATCCACTTGAGAGTAGATCAAGATCGTCATCATCTAGCTCAAGTGGAATACGTAAGGCAAAGGTATGATCTTGATAGGGTTTCTATTTTACCGGTCTCGCGGTGTTGTTGGGAGACCGGGTTAGTTAGATAGGTAACCGTACTATCAAGAGGGGCTCTCAAGTGAGCTTTAGCGTATCGGTCGTAGAGAGCTCAAACCTTTGCATCCTTGGCATCATCTTTATTGGTTTCTATTTGGCTCTTATCGTGGTGTGGTATTGGTGCTTGTCGTGATTGTCATGACAAGCCCAAGGTCACCGAAAACGGTTCTCATATGTGTTCCCTATTGAGTTTTCGGTGTCGGAGATTTTGTCGGTCCATCTATGCGGAAGGTTTCACTCTTCCATTTATTGGCAAAATCTCCCCTGCTTGGTTTCAATATTTTCACTTGTTAGTGGGTAGCATTTGTCGTCCTCTTTCCAACAAAAGTGGTTTTGTGTCATTCGGACTTCATTTGCAAATGATATGGTTTTTCCGGTATTCAATAGAAAGGTTTTACCTTTCATCTTTTGGTTTTACCATATCCTATTGAACAATGATGTTTCTATGCATAATATTGTAGAGCTCGTTGTGACGATTCCAACGAGTCCAAGATTATCGAAAACGGAGTTCGTATGCGAAAGTTATTGCGACTTTACCCTCGGTCGATTTCTAAAAAAGAGAAAAGAAAAAAGGGGGGGAAGTGACCAGACCGGCCTGCAGTCCGGCCCAGGCCGGGTTCCTGGCCGGAGCTGTCGGGTGGGCCTCCGGCACCCCGGCCGGCGCGGTCGGGCAGGCCCCCGGTTCCCCGGCCGGCCCAGGCCGGGCCACAGGCCGGCGCAGCCGGGTGGGCTGCCGGCTCCCGAGCCGGCCCAGGCCGGGTAGCAGGCCGGCTTCCCCCGCCTGGTGGACTGCCCCTTCGGCAGCCAGCCTGCTGGCCGGCCCAGGCCGGTTCCCAGGCCGGGCCGGCTGTGCTGTGCTGCCTTCCCTTTTTCTTTTATCCTTTTTCCAACGGCTCCTTTTGGAGCCTCCTATTAAAGGGGTTTCTTCCCCAAAATAAACCCAACCTTTTGCCAACCTCTTGAGCTATTTTCTCCCTCCATTGTTGACCTTCTCAAGCTTGGCTTTCTCTCAATCTCTCCGATAGTTGTTGCTACCTTTTGAGAGAAAAGAGAAAGGAGATTTAGATCCGTGTTTCCACCAATTGATTTCTCCTCTAAGTGAGGAGAACACTTTGGATCTAGATCTTTGGAGTTTCTTTGTGTTCCTCCTTTGTTCTTCCTCCCTAATCCCTCCCAAGCATTAGTTGCTTTGGTTGGATTCGGGTTGGAAGAACTTGACCACTTAGTGTGTTCTTGCCATTGCATTAGTTGCATCGGTTTGAGTTCTCCACGGTGATTCGTGGAAAGTGAAGTTGAGAAGCTTGTTACTCTTGGGTACTTTGGTTCCCTAGAGCTTGTTCCTCTAGGGCACGTTGGTACCCTAGACGGTTTGATTTCTCGGAGTCTTGGTGGCTTACGGGATTAGTTGGGAGCCTCCAATTGTGGAGTGTGGCTCAACCTTGTTAGCTTCGGAGCTTTGGTAGCTACGAAGACATTGCCGGGATCCCTCGGCCTTGGGCATCAAGTCTTGGTGGCTCGGTGCATTTGGTGAAGACCCTCCAACTTGTGGAGTGAGCTTCACCCTTGTAAAGGTTCTAGTTGTCAACCTCAACGGCAACATAGTGACAAGTGCCTCGCCACATTGGTGGTAAGACACAACGGAGATACGGTGTGCCATATTAAGGCTACTCGGTGTTTCACATTGGTGAACACCGCGCTGCTCCAACGGAGACTAGCTTCCATTGGGAAGTGAACTTCGAGATAAATCATCATCTCCAAGTGCCTCGGTATTTCTATCCCGAGCTTCTTACTTATGCTATTTACTTTGTGATAGACATCGAGCTTAAAGTCATATATCTTGCTATCACCTAGTTGATCATATTGCTTAGCATAAGTTGTTGGTGCACATAGGTGAACCTAGCTAGCTTAGGTTTTGGCTTGATAAATTAAACGTTAGTTTTATTCCGCATTTATTCAAGCCTTAACCGTAATAATTTTAAATCGCCTATTCACCCCCCCTCTAGGCGACATCCATGTCCTTTCACTACCCATAATATTTGTAAATAGAATGACTATTTATACTATTTATTTAGCAAAAAAAATCCGCGGTGCGACATTTTGATTGCAGTGTGCCTAGCCTCCAATTTTTTTCTGGGTCCGCCACTGTAGGACATAGGCCAGGCCAAGGACCGTGACGCGTGTGTGTGTGTGTGTGGGGGGGGGGGGGGGGCAGGGTAGTAGGAGGGTGTGCCCTGAGTTCAAACTTTATAGCCCTTTTTACATATTGATCATAGCGGGGCGCTTATGCACAAGCGCTAGGGATTTATGCATAATTTCTGGTCGTTTTTTCTCGTGCTGACGCATAGTTAAGAGTCCAACGCTTGGACAATTTATGGAAAATAGGTTTACCAAGTTGTCGACGCTTATCTAACTGGAACTACTCAATAGGCATTTATATTAGCGTCCAGATGTTGTGGATGCTCTGATATGCAGGAAATTCCAGTGGGAAGAATGTATATTAGATCATCGACACCTATAACAAAAGAGATATCACACAAACAATTTATAATGTTTGGATATCTATAAAAATAGATACAAGTGTTCAGGAGCAGCAAATTTGTTGCTTACATCATTTTTTGTTTCTAGGGTTATTCATGGATCTATGGTGGCGATCAAGCCCCACCTCTATGAACGTGTAAACTTTACTCTTGGGTATGCATCACCTTCCGTCACCAAAATTGCATTGCGGTGTTTCGATTTCATCTCTCCTAGGCAATGAAAGTGGGGAAGAAAATAATGTGGCTTTTATTTTAAGTCGTGGATCTAGGATGCAACAAAATACTACAAATACATGGTGTTTTTCATTGTCTTGCACAAAATCGTAATGCCATGTTAACAAAATGATGGGTAAATAACCTCCATGATGGTGAGTGTAATGGGGGCGTGCACACCTATGCGGAAATAGAGCAATCTCATCCTTTCATAAATCTGCATCCAAGTATACATGGCTTGGGTGTGTTAAAAATCGATTGATCCAACCCACATTGTATTTGAAATGTGATATGTGTCGGTTCCAATTGTGTCTAAACCATCAAAATAGTCCTTCCACTATACAACCATTCAACCAATAAGCATCCCTTTTCACATGCATGGATGGCGTCGTTCATCGATCTTGACCCATCTCCCTCCGTACCTCGATGTCCCTCTCGACTAAATCATCGAACAACAACTGAATCTTCTTTTTTTTTTACACCACTACTGAAGACCTCATTGGATCTTGAAAATATTGATACATGGACCTGCGAGAACTCTCACGTCACCCTAGTGTTGCTGCCAATACCAGTGCCTTCTTGCATCAAAGAAATCCTATGTGACGACACTCATGTTGCAACTGATGCTTACGAATACACGACTCCCACTAGCTCATTCCTTTGTTCGAGGCATGGATGTTTGGCTATGAAAAGATCATCGACCCGAGTGTGGTATCACGGTTATGGCAGCTAAAGCTCCAGCGTGGGAACCCGATGAACCCATCTAAATGACTAAACCGGCCGTGCCACAACTTTTGTACCAACAACACCCATGAACATGAATTACCATGTGGGCACTAGGCAAAAATCGATGGCCCAACATGAGCGTACGCTGCGTCGAAAATGGCATCAACTTAGTTTGTCATCCGTGAGATCTTCGTGTGGCAATTATCAAGAAGGGGAGTGCTAGGCGTCCCCCGGGGGATAATTCCCCCGGATCCCCCGGTTCCTCTACGTGACACGTCTCCCTAAAACTGGCTCAATCCCACTTTTGCTACTAACGTTCAATTTTTGCTACATAACGTCCCGCTTTTGCTGCATTGTAGCAAAAAAATAGTTCGCTCAAAAAACAAAAAGAAAAAGACTGGTCTCGCCGGAGAGCTCGTCGGGACCTCGCCGGAGACCTGGTAGCAAAAAAATTGTGCTATTGTAGCAAAACTACATAACTGATTGTAGCAGAAAAATAAATTGTGCTATTGTAGCAAAAGCGACTACGCCCAGAGACATCGCCGGAGACCTACTAGCAACATCTATATACTATTTTAGCAAAATAGCAAAACTTTTGTAGCAAAAAATTTCGTGCTATTGTAGCAGCACCAGGGACTCGTAGCACCGCCGCTGTCCGCATGTAGTCGACACCCATGGACGGTAGCATTGTCGTCGCCCATGGGAGCATCGTCGTAGCCTCGGAAGCACCACCTGATGCCGCTGGAAGCAACTGCCGTGACTGATGGAAGCATCTCCATAACCGGTGGATGCACCGCCGACCGTCGATGGGCAGCATCGTCGACGTAGGCTCGTAGCACCAGCTGTAGCTGGTTAGAGCACCGCCGGATGTTGTTGGCAGCACCAACCGTAGCTGATGGCGGAAGAACATCAGACTGTCTCGCGCAAAACGGTGCCGCTGTCGAACAGCCATGGCCAGACCCCTTAAAGTCAGCGGCCAGAGCCGAGGCCGACCGCGAGGAGAAAGGAGAAGGGCGCAGCGGGGCTGTGTGTGCTGGAACTGGCCGAGGAGCAAGGAGAAGGTGCGCAGTGCGAGCCTCTCGCAGCTCGCCGGGCGGAGGGAGATGGGGGAGGGAGAAGCACGGTGGGATGGAGGGCACGGTCGCGGGAGAGGGAGGCGCGGCGGCGGGGAGGGCCTGACCACGCCGGGGTGGCGCCAACTCGTCGGATTTTTATCGACTGTAGAAGTCAACTCGCCGGATTTTCGCAGGCCATGGAGATGATGTCCACGAGGATGGGCTCTACGGGGGTGCGGCAGCAAGCGTCAGAGCGCACAGCGGGGGAAGACCACCGGAGCGCGGCGGCGGAAGGCCACAAGGCGGCACGGCGGTGGAAGGCCACAAGGCGGCGCGGCGGCGGAAAAAATCACCGGTCGTGGGAAGGTAGCACTAGCAAGGAAGAGATGGGGAAGAAAGAGATGTGGTGGGCCCTCAAGTGAATATTTTCTCTCATTACGGGGGGACACGCGGCGCGCGTAGAAGGCGGGGGACGCAGCGCACGCGATCCCCCGGCTGTACCGTAGCGTTTCCCTATCAAGAATTATCAAGGAATTACAACTTCGAAATGATGCACATCCGAAATCGTCGAAAGGCAGGAGACTGGGGACGTCAGCAAAAAAATCCCGTCGTACTTTTTTTTTGAATCGATCAGTGTGTGCGGCTGTGCACAGTCACACGTGTGGCACGTCTATGTTCGGACAGAAGAAGAAAAAACTGTTACCGCGGCCAGTCAACGCCGCTCACTGCGGCAGCAGCACCTTCTCGTCCTCCCCTGCATCCCCGGAGTCAGACCCCTCGCCGCCGGAACGGGCTCCACCTCCATCTCGCGCCGTCTCCGCCTGCGCCAGGTCTCTGTCTCTGGGGTACGTGCAGTACAGAAACGAGTACACGAGGCAGCACAGCGCCATGGGGATGGCGATCGCGGTGTACAGGGCCCTGGCGAGGGAGGTCGCGTTGTGCCGGTCCGTCTCGACGGAGGCGGCGTGCTCGGCGCCGCCCGCTGCAGGGCGCACCAGCTTGTAGCCGTAGATGCGTTCGGCGAGGAGGCCGACCACCGGGGGAGCGAACGAGGCGAGCACGGCCTCGAACGTCCGGTCCAGCGCGAACACGGTCGTCCTCGACCGCGGCGGCACGATCTCGGCCAGTATCGGGCTGTTCGTGGCCGCGGTGTTCCAGGAGGCCATGAACCCCATGACGAACAGCGCGGCGCCGTGCTTGCCGAAGCTAGCCGGGTCGTTCGGGAGCGCGAGCAGCAGGACGGCGGAGAGGGGGATCGCCGAGCCGGAGCTGATCTGCGAGAGGATGATGCGGCCCGAGTTCTTGAGCCTCCCGGCGAGGACGTCACCCATTTTGCCGCCGAAGAGGCCGCCCAGTGAGGTGGCAACCTTGAACAGCGTAATCAGCGCCGCCGTCTCGCCATGGGAGAACCCGACCAGCTCCAGCCACATGGCCGTGAAGGACAGCGCGGACCAGGGGAACGAGCCCGTGAGCCCCTGCGCCACGATGACCTGGAACGACGGGACCCGTAGCACGGCCTTCGCCTCCCTTGCGAACTCCTGCAGCTCCTGCCGCACCGGCTTGGCGGCCCGGGCCGGGGCCTTGCTGCCGGCGGCCGCGAACGCGCGGATGGACACGCCGACCGCCGCCCCCATGGCGGCGAGCAGGACGAAGGCGAGCCGCCAACCTGGAACGCCGAAGAACGAGGTGGGCGCCATGAGGAGGCCAAGGGTGGTGCCCCCCACGGTGCCGGCCTTGCTGGCCACCATGAGCCACCCGAAGGCCATGCCCCTGTTCGTGCCGTCGATAGAGTCTGCGACGAAGGCGTAAATCGCCGGGATCTGCAGCGCCAGCCCGACGCCGTTCAGCGCCGCTGTCACCGCCATCTGCAACATTGCATCATCCGAGAGATCTGAGCTCCTCTGGTACAAAGCACTGACGCACGTACGGCGAGCATGAACGGAAACGTGCAAGATTCACCGGCCTGCGTAAAGGTCGTGGATAGGCCGATGAGCAAGGTGGCTGCGGCCCAGAGGAAGGCGCCGAGGGCGATGACGGTGAGGCGGTCGTAGCGTGCGGAGAGGTAGGCGGCGAGCGGGTAGCATGCGGCCTGCACGACGGAGCGGGAGAGCGCGATGGAGCCGAGCGCGGCGGGCGAGGCCTGCAGCGCGGCGCCGATCTCTCTGTACACCGCCGGAAGCAGCGCCGCGTCGGCGCGCTCCATGGCCAGCGCCGCGTACGCCAGAAGCAGCGTCGCGGCCGCCGTCCGCTTGTGCCTCAGCTGTCTCTTGCTCTGCTCCGGCATCGCGTGCGTCGTCGTCAGAAGTGTTTGCTCTCGATGCCTTGGACTCGGATAAATAATGCTCGTGCATCACGTGCACATGCGCATTTCCCCATGTAAACAATAGTTCCATAAACATTAAACAAGGCAAGCTGGCGAAGGAGTCTTTCAAAAGCTGCAAAGGTGTTGTAGCATTCAAAAATATCTGTAAGTTTGGAGCATTATCACGTCCTTAGCTATTTCCATTTATATTATTACGCAGCAATCAGCGTGCAAATATTTGTAAGTTTGGTTACATCTATAGAAAAATGTTAATCAGTGTCCAAATATCTGCAAGTTTGGTTATATTATTACTCGAGTTTTTGTTAGTTTTGCTTTAGTTGTATAGTGCATCAATTTAATGTGGAAGAGGTATCAAATTTAACATCCTACTCACGCAGTATTAAAAAAAAAATTCCGCACTATACATTGAAACCACGTCTAAGAACTAAAATAGTCTATACATGCGGGGGCGATGTTTTGGCACATGGGATCGCTCCCGATTTTTAATTTGCATTTTTCAAACATACTTAAGATGTCCAAAAATTTGGATAAAAAACTTCACGCGTACATCTCGACATCCTATGGTCCCAAGAAGTCGTTTCAACAAAAACCGACAATTTTCGTGTCGTGTGTAAAAAAGACAAATTTTGGTGCTAAAAAAGGCTTTTAACAAGGCATTTTTTTTGTCTTTTTTACACGGCCAACAGAAAAATGTTGTTTTTGCGTGAAACTTGTCGTGCGAACATGGAATGTGGAGATGTTTATGCGAAATTTTTGTTCATAATTTTTTGACAATCTGAAATGTTTTTTCCGAGGGGCGGGAGCATATGTTCCCATGTTCCGAAACGATTTTCCGATACGTGAGGGGAATGTTAATATAAAGCCTAAACCATTTCCATTAGTACAAAATTTTGTTTAAGTTGGCTAGTGCATCTATTTAATAGAAGAAACCCACTTGGGCCAACTTTATATGAAATATGCACTTCAACACTTTGGTTTTTTATTTTGGGTTTCTAGACTTGCTTGTAGGTTCCCACTGGAGAAGTTCAAAAGAAGTGCATATTTCTGCGCAGCTACTCTCGACATCTACTTAGGCTTATAATGTAAAACCGATAGGTTGGAGAAGCAAACATAGGGTACCTTTCCCAGCTTCTGGTCCGAAAAGAAATGGTTACACAAGAATACACCTGTTTTTCTGCTAATAACGGCTGAAATGCCATCGAGGGGATGAACATATTTTTTTGCCCGGATCATCCTTTTTTTAAAAAAAATTACCAATATATTAAGCTATCAAGCCGCCTCATTAAAAACCTTCCAGTTCCCTTAGGTACTTGTTAAGGAAAAGAGTGCGTCTGAAACTTGCTGCTTTAAGCATCCATAAGAGTTACATCGTTAATTACATCGGGGATAATAAAGCTAGGGGGATCGCAGTCCCAAAAAACTGAGTCATTCGAATCATAACAAAACCTAGCTAGGTTGTTATTTGCCTCCCTGGGACAATGTTGCATGGAAATAGAGCTAAACGTGCTAGCAAGTTGGAAACAATCCGCCAACACAGCTGCATATGGACCCTCTATCTCGATCTCTCCATTGAAAGCTTGTACAAGTTCCTGACAGTCAGATTCAATGATGATAGGATGACAACCAATATATTCAGCCAACTCTAGTCCCCTCTTAAGAGCATATGTCTCAGCCATAGTTGCATCAGCTTGGTTCTGAAGGTGAAAGTGCATCTAGTCCCTGATAACCCCCAAGAGCAGGGGATCACTATAGCACCTCTAAATGTGGAAGTAGGGTATCGATCTGCAGGAGCAAGAAGGAAAAGTAATCTATTCCCTACAACTAAAGCGTCACAAGTTTTAGTTGATTATGCACTAAACAGGTTTAAAGAACAGGATGGTTGATTTAATGGATGAAAGTTCAATGTAACAAAACAAGAATGTAAAAGTGTTCCAATCCTCTTCAATGCAAGAGGACAAGACAAAGGTTTTCTCTTATAGAAACAATGGACATGGGTTCATGTGTTCACTCAATCCTCTCTCCCATCTATGGTGATTATCATGTTATAGATAAAAATTACACACAATTGTCATGCTTTAATGGTAAACTTCTATGACGGCTACATATCCTAAAACACATAGTTGAAAGAAAATAATCATTTGTGTTGCTAGGTCACCCTGGTAAGGCTAGCGTGGTTTGTTGTCACTCCCACATCATACTTCTTCCTTTTTACCCCCAGATAAAGGATGCTGGGCTGTATTGTGTCACCCAATACATATGTCGTTGTAACATCGGCCATCCCGTACCTACATACATCATACTTCATAATGGACAATATTCTAAACACTAGTGCAATGATTCATATTTCGTGTGCATGACCACATCCCTCTCATCTACCCACACTTGGTGGTGTCAATCACCTCATGACAAGGATAAACAAGGCTTTATGCATAAATCAAACCATCACATGCATCATAGAATATCTCCAAAGTATGACAAGTCATAAAAGATTCAACACAACGGTAAATGCATAACAAATATCATCTCATACCACAATATCCACCATAGGAATTACATAGATAGATCCATACTTATGCAAGGCACATCATATGGACTTCAACAATGATCATACATAGAGAGATTAGAACAAGTTACCACCACAAACCCAAAGTCTAGGGGTGGACTACTCCCCCTTCATCATGGAGACGGTGGAGAAGTCGTCGGAGAAGATGGAGACCATGCCGGCAACACCCCGCCGGAGTTTTCCCCCTCCAATCTACAGCTCCAGGTCTCTGTTTCGTGGTTTCTGTGTTTCGGCGGCGCTCTCCTCCGAAAGGCGTCGGGAGACTATTTTTATAGTCGTTTTTAGGTCAAGACGAAGCTTCTGGAAGAAAGATCGACGGCAACGGAGCCACGAGGGCCAAGTTGGTGGGTCCCATGCGGCCAAGGAATCTGGCCGCGTGGGCCCCCCTCTTTTGGCCTTCGGGCTTCTGTCGGCACAGTGGAAACCAGGGTACCACGAGCCGGCCTGCCAGGGCCCACAAGATTCTTCAGAAGATTTCGCTAAGGACCAGGCTCTCCAAGCCTGGCGAGCCTCGCGAGGGACCTCTCCTCCTCGCCAAGGGTCTCTCCCTCGGCGAGGGACCTCTCCTCGAGAGGGCATCTCGGATGCCACCTGCAAATTCTGCTAAGGACCAAGCCGAAAGGCTCGGCGAGGCCTTTTGCTTCGCGAGGCTTCCTTCCTCTCGAAGCCAGCTCTGCCTCCGCGGCAGAGCGCACATGGGCTCTGCACCCTCCGCAGAGTGACGACCGCGCCAGCGCGCGGTGACAGCAGCGCCACAGTTGCCATTCCTATGTATAAAGGAGTCAACAAAGCCGCACCAAGCAAAGCGGACAACGAGACTTGCCACTTTGGTGATAAGGGAACCGTCTGCAGCTACGCTCCAAGGGCGATGTCACCGTGGGACACCTCCCACCTCAGCGACGCCAGCCCACCGTCCTGGCTGGACGGTGGCTTTTCCAGCTTTGGTGACGCTGCCCCCTGCCGTGGACCGCGTCCATGGACTTTACCTTTATGGTGGACTCTACCTTTATTGTGCACCGCGCCTCCTCCTTCGTCGCCATGTGGTAGCCCTTCCCGCCCAGACATTTGGGGGGAAGAGGCCCGAGACGCCTATAAAAGGAGGGGGAGCACGTTTGGGCAGAGGGTTCCACCCTGGTTTGCATTCTGGTTCGCAAGTTCATCTTCTTGGAGCTTAGACCAAACCCTAGCCATTGTTAGCCACCTCGAGCTCGACAAGCTCTCCTTGTACTGTAAACTCTCCAAGCAGTGCAATACACCAAAGCAGGACGTAGGGGTTTACCTCACCTAGAGGGCCCTGAACCTGGGTAATACCATGCGTTCATCTCTGCAGTGTTGTCCCGCAGCGAGTCCGACGAGCACCGTCGCCGAGGCACGTTGAGGGTTGTTTGATTCCGTGTTCAGCCCCTTACTCGATCCTTCGTGAGACACACCTAGTTCCTGGGACAGTTCTCCGACATTTGGCGCGCCAGGTAGGGGGCTGAGGCGCATCTTCAACCTCGACACCGCCATGGCCGGCTCTCGCGCCGAACGACTCGCTCGCCGGACGGCCAGCGCCGCCACCGCTCCTCCTGCCGGCCGCCCGCGCGGCCGCCCGCGTGGGAGTGCTGCTCCGGAGCGCCACGTCGACCCCGAGCCCCGCGTCGAGCACCCGGAGGACGACGACATCGACCACGCTGAGGACGACCTCGGCGAAGAGGAGGCCTCCTCCCTGCACCCGTCGCGGGACCGTGCTGCCTCCTCGCTGGGCCGCCCTGCGCCCAGCCCAGCGACTGCGCTTCTCATGGCGCAGGAGCTGCTGCAGTACCGCCCCACGCCGGAGGCCCAGGAAGCCTGGCTCAACCGCCTCTCCGAGCTCGTCGGCGCCGCTCGCGTCGCCGCTCCCGCGCCGTCCCGTTCGCTGGTTCTCTCTGCTCGCGCAGGGGACGTGGCGCACGGCGCGCCGCATGCTCCTCCTCTTCCTCCTCGTCACCCCGCGCCCGCTCCAGCTCCACCGGTTCTACCGCAACCTGCTCCAGCCGGGGCTCCTCCTCGTGACAACCGCGCTGCATCGCACGCGTCGTCGCCACACGATTGCCAAATCGTGCAGCGAGCCCCGAAGGACGCACGCGTGAGCATCGAGCGCAACCAGGATCGCCACAACCGCGACGTCCATGACGTCGCCGCCGCAGGACGCCACCTCCGTGTAACAGCCCCAACTTGGTAATGAAAAATACGAAGAATTTTTCCACTTTTTGCATCCTTGTTTGCATCATGGCATGCATATGAACCTTACTATTTCTAAAATACCAACATACGCAAGCAACTGAAATTGGGAGGCCAAACTCTCCCAAATCAACTAAAATGGGAAATGCACCAAGTGGTACAACCCTTAACATGACAGGTGACCTTATGGTCCAACAAGTACCTAAGTTAAATCTTTTGCCTAAGAACCAAATGGCTTGGCCTCCAGTTGTTCCCAACTTGCAAAACCCTAAATGTGGTTCCACTCAAACCCTATTATTGTAACCATGTTAAGTTGTTCAAAGACCCAAAGAAAAATAGGGTGAGCTTCTTTACCTTGTGGAGAGACTCCCAGAATTTTTATAGATCTTTTTGGAATAATTTGGGTGCCCCAAATGCTTTAGCCTTTTCTGTTTTGTTTTGGTTAACCGGAACTACCGGTCCGCTGACCGGAAGTTCCGACGCACCGTCGTCCCTGTGGCGTCAGTGGCGTGCACTGTCGCCATGGCCGCCCTCTCCCGCACGCTCCCGTGGCCCCTAGGGTTAAGTGGCCGCGCCACAGGTCTCACCTGCTCCCCCCACTCCATCTCTCCCCATTTTCCGGATCGTGGTCCTAACCCTAGCTCTCCCTCTTCCGCCTCCCTGGTCGAGCTCTAGCTCGAGCTCGCCATCGCCTTGCCGTCGATTGAAGCACCGAAGAACAGATCGAAGACGAGCAAAAGCTCCGCCGCTACGCACTCTTCCTCTCCGCCGAAGGAATCGGCCGGAGCCGCTCGGAATCGCCGCCATTGCCTCCGTTCTTCCCCGCCTCCGTCCATCGCCGTTCGAGCACGCCGTCGTCGCCGCCCTACCTCCCCGCGCCGCTCCGTCCACGGATTCGTGCTCCTGGTGAGCACACGATCCTCCTGAGGCCTCCTCCTCTCCTCTCTTCCCTCCCCTCGCTGTAGTGTGCCGTGCGCATGCTCGCCGTTTCCGCGGTCACCCTGCGCGCTCACCGCGGTCGTACTCAAATCCTTGACCGAAAGTAACATCGGTAGTACCGCTATACCGGAAGTAGGTCCGGAAGTACTACTCCTAGTGCCGGTCCAGCTCTGTTAGTTTCTGTCTATAACCGGAAGTAGCACCGGCAGTACCGCTAAACCGGTACTACCGGGCACTTCACCGGAAGTACCGGTCATCCCTTTCTCGGTACTGGATGTTTCTGACCACAACCGGAACTAGAATCGGAAGTACCGCTAAACCGGTACTACCGGCCCTATCACCGGAAGTTCCGACAATTTCTGTGGTGAGTTTGGGTTTTCATAACTTAATAAATGTTAAGTCAAATCTTGTGAATGTTATATCAAGTTGACAATCTTTTCAAATGCAATCAAACCGGGCTAATATCATATCATGATCACAAATAATTATTGATGTTGTTCATAATGTATTTAAAATAATTAAATTCCTTTAATTATTTTAATTTGCTTTTAATCATCGGTACTCCGAAAATTACAAATAAGGTACCAAAATGATCGGAATAACAAATCCTACCCATTTCATGTCATGTTCATGCATTTTGATCCACTTCTCTAATAATTTGGTAAATTATAAATATTGTGGTCACTAAGATACATATGGAGTTGTGTCCAAATAATTGCACTAATTATCTGGAACTCCATTTAATTTGTTAGATAGATTAAATGATGTTATCTTTGCATCAACTTGACATGTCATCATGTGATTGAGCATTGCACCTTGTGTTCTTGTGATTTATTTGTTCTTTGTGTTATTTTGGGTATCGATAGATTCCGGAGTCGAGGGTCTCTCTACCTACCCCGACGAGCCGTACTACATGCCCCGGCAGCAAGGCAAGAGATAACCTAACCTTCTTGGCATACTAGCATCCTATGATTTTATCAGATTATTTTATCCACCATAATATTGCATGCGATTCAAATGTCTCTTTTGATCAATGTTAGAATATCCTATGAATGCATGTTCTTCCCCGAGCAAATCACATGTATTCCTACCTATGAACCCTAGGGTTGAAGTGTTGGCCCGAGATAAGACTGAACTGTTGTAATTATAAGCTTAGCTATGCTTAGCCATGCTTAGATAAATGCTAGCAATGTCCGTTGTTAAATTCCATAATTGTTGATGTTGATGGAATGGTTCGGACATGGTGGGTATGTGGGTGCTTAAATTGAAATGCTAAGACGACTTGGGTGAGTTGCCATCGGGGATGGTGTTTTGCCTCACTCTTGCCCCTAGGTGCGAGTTCTTTACCTCTTGAACCAAGACTAGCGTGCTTCCATTTTTGGGGGTATGGGCTCCTTACTAACTGAATAACTTGTGCGGGCGTATCCAAGGGTCCTCTAGTTCGGTTTTCCATTTGCGTGTGAGTGGATGATGATGTTGATGAGGATTTGTGTTTAGGGCGTGGCGATGGGGCAGGGGCTGAAATAGGCTGGGGAAACTTGCCCTGTGGCCACAGATGACTCTTGGATAGTCTCACGCGAGGTAAAGGTTTAACCGCGCCCGTTCGCCGGCCTTCCCCGGAAGAGGGCCAAGCAGGTGAGCCGGACGGTACCAATGGGTAAATTAGTACACCCCTGCAGGGTTTAATCTTTTCGAAAAGCTGTGTCCGCGGTTATGGACAACTTGGGAATAGACGATAAGATCATAGAGAACCTTAACCTAATTGATATGGCAGCTAAAGGTTGCTTAACCAACGTGTGGTAAAGGTTCATTTCCTCGAGGGTGATTCGAGGGGGTGCCTTGGTGGAAATGAGTGGGTTTTGGCTACAAGTAGGTTCGCCGAGAACCGAAGATGAAATGTTACTCTCTTACCCCCTTTATAAAACTATTCTGAGTAGACGAATGCCATGTGTCATATATGTTCCGGTTATGAAAATTCGCTTTATGCAAAAGAAATACATATAAAGCTTTAGAGCGTCCGTCAGTCATTGGGCCTATATCGCCCTACTAAACTTGCGAGTACATCGTACTCAGTCTCTCTTTGCTGCCTCTATGATTTTGTATTCCAGAGGAGGACGACACCGAGCAGCTAGGTGGGTTCTTCGTGGACATCGACTAGTGGTCTGGGGTTCCAAGGTGGCAGCTTGGGGCAGTGGAGCAAGCTGGCAGGGTTATTTATGTGTAGGCCTCTTAGGCCCTATATTTGGATCATGTTGTATTAGACAACGCTACTTCGCTTCCGCTTGTTGAATTGGTGGTATGTGACCTTTTGTTGTGAAATATTTGTATCTTTCTCATATATGAGTTGCTATATGAATTTTGTGTCGTAGAGTTTGTGATGTGCCAGTTTGTTCCACAAGTCTCGGTCTCTTTACTAGACATGGAAGCGATGTCTGAGCTTATGGCATGATCGAGGTGTTGTGTGCCGATGATGTATTCCGAGCACGCCTGCCAATGAGTTTTGGCCTGGGATTGGTAAACCCAGTAACCCTCGGTTGTGTAGCATGACCGGTTACACAACGTTCCACTGTATAGTTCTGGGGTCGGGGCGCTACACTCCGCGCCACCCTCGCCAACGGCACGGTAACCTACGGCACGACGGCCGCGTTCACTCGCAGCCTCCGTCACATCGTCTGGCCGGTCAAGTTCAGGCCGGATCTTCCTCCACGCTACGACGGCAAGAACAACCCCCTGGAGTTCCTGCAGCTCTACACTCTGGCCATCCAGGCCGCCGGGGGCGACGACAAGGTCATGGCGAATTGGTTCCCCATGGCCCTCAAGGACTCCGCGTCCTCGTGGCTCACCAACCTCCCCGCCGAGTCCATCAACACCTGGGAGGACCTCTGCCGGTGCTTCGTCGCCAACTTCAAGGGCACGTACGAGCGCGGCCTCATGTACAACGATCTCCGCGCCGTGCGCCAGAAGCCTGGCGAGACCCTCCGCAAGTACATCCAGCGCTTCAGCCAAGTGCGCAACAAGATCCCCAACACCACCGACGCGCAGGTCATTTCGGCCTTCCAGGCTGGGGTCACGGATGTGCGGATGCTCGAGAAGCTCGGCATCCACGACAACATCACCACCGTCGTCAAGCTTTTCGACTTGGCGGACAAGTGCGCCAAGGCTGAGGAGGGCCGCTTGTTCGTCAAGAACGAGCCAGGGACCCCGCCGAGGAGTCCAAGAAGAAGAAGAAATCCACCGAGAAGCGCAAGACCACTGCGGTCCTCGCGGCTGAGCCTGACGCCAAGTAGCCTCGTCAAGCTGCCACTCCAGCCGCGGGACCTGAGAAGGAAGATGATCGTTCCTTCTGCATCTACCACAATAGGCATTCCCATGCCACCGAGGACTGCTACGACCTCAAGAGGCTTCGCGAGGCTCGCGAGGCTAACGAGCGGCAGCAGGGCCGCGGAGGCGGCCGCGGCGGCCGCGGGGGGCAACACTGGAACAACAACAACTACAACGACAACCACCAGCAGAACCCCAAGGCCAACGCCGCCCAACCCCTGAACGACAACTTGCCTGCCGAGACTGATGAGGGCTACCAGGTGCCTCGCGGGGCCGCTTGCATCCTCGGCGGGGCTCAGGCCCCCAGCTCCAACCGCCACTTCAAGCAATTCGCTCGCGAGGTCGCGGCAACCCTTCCCGGGGTTGAGGCCTCTAGGCCCCTCAAGTGGTCCCAGTGCCCTATCACTTTCGACTCCAGCGACCACCCCAAGTCCACCTCAACTGTTGGCACCATCACGCTGGTCTGCACTCCCACCATCAACAACATCGCCGTCTCTAAGACGCTCATTGATGGGGGTGCCGGCCTCAACGTCATCTCTGTTGAGACTTTCGAGAAGCTGCAGGTGCCCTACGAGCGGCTCATGCCCACCAGACCCTTCTCGGGGGTGACAGAGGGTCTCACCACCCCTTTGGGGCAGGTGAGGCTCGCCGTCACTTTCGGCACCCAGGCCAACTACCACACCGAGCTGATCGATTTCGACGTCGCGCACATCGGCCTGCCCTACAACGCCATCCTCGGCTACCCCGCCCTCGCCAAGTTCATGGCGGTGACCCACCACGCCTACAACCTCGTCAAGCTCCCTGGCTCGGGTGGCACCATCGTCATCCGCGGCGTGGTCTCGGACGCCCTGTACGCTGCGCAAGCGGCCTACAAGGCTGCCGCGGTGGCGTCACCCACTGACGAGGATGAGGAGCCCCTCCCGAGGCCCCTCGCGAAGAAGAAGCAGCTGTTCTCTCAGGAGAAGGCCGCGACGAAGCAAGTGCCTCTTGAGGCAAACGGCTCGGGGGCTAGCGTCACCATCGGCGCCAACCTGCCTCCCAAATAGGAAAGCGCGCTTGTCGCCTTCCTCAGGGCAAACTCTGACATGTTTGCATGGACACCGTCAGATATGTCTGGAGTACCGAGGGAGGTGATCGAGCACCACTTAGCCGTGTGTCCAAACGCACGCCCCGTGAAGCAAAAGGCGCGGCGCCAGGCGCCAGAGAAGCAAGATTTCATTGTCAAGGAAGTAGAGAAACTGAAGAAGGCCAGCATCATCAAGGAAGTGGTCCATCCCACTTGGCTCGCCAATGGTGTGGTCGTCCCCAAGCACACCGGAGGAAGCCGCCTCTGCATCGACTTCACCGACCTCAACAAGGCCTGCCCCAAGGACCCCTATCCCCTCCCAAGGATCGACCAGATCATGGACTCCACCGCCGGCTGCGCACTCCTCTGTTTTCTGGATGCCTTCTCTGGTTACCACCAGATCAAGATGGCGAAGGAGGACGAGGAGAAGACAGCATTTCTCACCCCTTGTGGTGTGTTTTGCTACGTCTGCATGCCCTTCGGCCTGAAGAACACCGGCGCCACTTTCCAGCGCCTCATGAGGATCGCCTTGGGGGCTCAAATGGGGAAGAATGCAGAGGCCTACGTCGACGACATCGTGGTCAAGACTCGCGAAGAAAACACGCTCATCCAGGACCTCGAGGAGACCTTTGCCAACCTGCGCAAAGTGAACATCAAGCTGAACCCCGCCAAGTGCGTCTTCGGGGTCCCTTCAGGCAAGCTCCTCGGGTTCCTGGTGTCTCATCGCGGCATTGAAGCAAACCCTGACAAGATCAAGGCCATAGAGCAGATGCAACCTCCTCGTCGCCTCAAGTACATGCAACGCCTAGCAGGATGTATGGCCAGCCTTGGCCGTTTCATCTCCAAGTTCGGCAAGAGGGCGCTGCCATTTTTCAAGATCATGAAGAGGTCCGGTCCTTTCAAGTGGACCCCTGAAGCAGCAAAGGCCTTTGAGGACCTGAAGAAATACCTGGCGAGCCCACTCATCATGGTTGCCCCACGCCCTCGCGAGCCTCTGAAGCTGTATCTTGCAGCCACTCCTCAGACGACAAGCGCGGTCTTGGTGGCTGAAAGGGAAGAGCTAGTCCTCGCCAAGCAGAGTCCTGCCCCGCCAAGCCCAGAACCCCCCAACAAGGAAGCACCCTCGTCAAGCCTCCAGCCTCATGCCGAGCCTCTACAAGTGGGGCCTCAAGAAACCCTCGCCGAGGACTCCACCGAGCCTGGAGAGGAGCCAGCCGCTGCCACGCCAACGACTACCCTCGTCGAGCATCCCGTGTACTTCGTCAGCACAGTGTTGCGGGACGCTCGTGAGTGCTACCCCATGCAGAAAAAGCTCCTCTTCTCGCTCCTCAGCGCCTCCAGGAAGCTGCGCCACTACTTCCAGGGTCACCCCATCAAGGTGGTCACCTCATACCCCCTGGAGCAAGTCCTGCGCAACCCAAACGCGACAGATCGCATCGCAGGCTGGGGCATCGAGCTACAACCTTTCGAGCTGGAGTTTGACACCACCAGGGTCATCAAGGGCAGGGCGTTGGCTGATTTCATGGCCGAGTGGACGGACACGCGTGAAGAAGAGCCTCCAGAGGAGGAAGCCACAGCCTCAGGTGGGACGGAACCAGGCTACTGGACCATGCATTTCGACGGCGCCTTCGCGGCCCGGAGTGCAGGGGCTGGTGCCGTCCTCACCTCACCAACAGGCGACAAGCTCTACTACGCCGTCCAGCTGTGCTTCAAGGACAACGACAAGGTCTCCAACAACATTGCTGAATACGAAGGCCTCCTCGCCGGGCTCAGAGCTGCCATTGCCCTCGGCATCAAGCGCATCCTCATCAAGGGCGACTCTCAGCTCCTCGTCAACTTCTCCAAAAAAAGCTACACGCCTAAGGACACCTACATGGTGGCCTACCTTGAAGAGGTACGCAAGCTGGAGAAGCACTTCAGGGGCATGGAGCTCAAGCACATCCCACGAGCAGAAAACCAAGAAGCAGATGATCTCGCCAGGCGAGCAGCAAGAAGGGAAGCCCAGAAGCCTGGAGTGTTCGAGGAGAGACTCACCAAGGCCTCAGTCAAGCAGCCAGTGGCCAATATCAGCATCGACGAGGAGCTCCTACTAGCCCCGTCAAGTGGAGCACCAAACTGCAGGCTGCCCTCAGGCGATTGCTTGCTGATGACCTTGGTACGACAAGACACTGGTTGGATCGACGAGATCAAGAACTACCTACAAAATCGAGTCCTTCCCGAAGAAGACGCTGAAGCCGAAAGGGTTGCTCGCCAGGCCAAGTCTTACTGCCTCCACGACGGAGACCTGTACCGTAAGCGCCCCAATGGGGTTGCCTTGCGGTGCATCCCTGCCGAGGAAGGCCGCCAGCTCATCAACGACATCCACAGCGGAGAGTGCGGCCACCATTCGTCCTCGCGCACCCTCGTAGGCAAGGTTTTCCGGAGTGGTTTCTACTGGCCTTCAGTGCTTCAAGATGCAGCCGCAATCGTCCAATCCTGCGACGCCTGCCAATTCCACGCCAAGCAAATCCACCAGCCCGCGCAAGGACTCCAAACGATCCCGCTCTCCTGGCCATTCGCGGTCTGGGGGCTGGACCTCCTGGGACCCTTCCCGCGAGCGCTCGGGGGCTACCGCTACCTCTATGTCGCCATCGACAAATTCACCAAGTGGCCTGAGGTGGAACCCGTGCGCACCATACCGGCGAAGTCGGCGGTGAAATTTATAAGGAGCCTGGTCTGCCGCTTCGGCGTGCCCAACCGCATCATCACCGACAATGGCTCACAATTCATCAGCGGTGCTTTCAAGTCCTACTGCGGCAGCCTCGGCGCCCAAATCTGCTACGCCTCGGTGGCGCACCCACGAAGCAACGGGCAGGCTGAGCGAGCCAACGCCGAGGTGCTCAAGGGCCTCAAGACGAGAAGCTTCAACCGCCTCAAGGCCAGCGGCAAGCATTGGATCGATGAGCTCCCCTCGGTGCTCTGGTCCATCCGCACCACGCCAACAAAGCCAACGGGTGAGACGCCGTTCTCCCTCGTCTATGGTGCTGAAGCCGTCCTCCCCAGCGAGATCACTCATGGCTCTCCCCGAGTCTTGGCCTTCAAGGAGGCTGAGCAGGACGAACTGCGCAACCACGACCTCCTGCTGCTTGAAGGGCTCCGCCGGAATGCGGCCCTGAGAGCGGCAAGGTACCAGCAAGACCTCCGTCGCGACCACAGCCGCCACATCCGCCCGCGCACTCTCGAAGCAGGAGACCTCGTCCTTAGGAGAATCCTCTCCAGGGCAGGCCTCCACAAGCTCTCGCCAATGTGGGAAGGACCCTACAGGGTCGTCCACATCGCCAGTCCTGGCTCCGTGCGGCTCGAGACGAAGGACGGCATCCCTGTCGCCAACCCCTGGAACATCCAGCACCTGCGCAAGTTCTACCCCTGATCGTCCTCGACGAGCAATTTTTTGCATCAAGGGAGAGCCTCGCGCCATCATCCTCCATGAGGAAAAACTTCGGGCTCCCCTCTCTACTATACGTTGCCGCGGGCCGTTCGAGAAGACTCCCAAGCCACCGCGCCTCGGCAAGGTGACTTCTTCAAGCACCATGCCTTGGCGAGGTGGATCCCCATGCCCAGCCATGGTGGACCGCAGGCTCTACAAGCCACCCCCGCATAGGGGCCCCCTCTGAGCTCTCTCTACATGCGTCGCCTCGGGCACGCCCCCTCGAGAGTCTCAGCCACAGCATGTGGAACCCCATGCCTGACATGGCGGATTTTGTATTTCTGGCCACGCCAGTGTAATGAACCTCTGTTTCAGGTCACTTTGAACCTTTGCGCTTCGCGCCAGCATATGTTGTTGCTTTGGTAAGCTTTTATGTTATTGCTGATTCATCCTTGCTCGTACGATCCCTCCTGTGTATCTCACGAGCGGGGGCTAGCATGGTGCCATGCCACGGGAGCATCCCGGCAGCGCCTCAAACCCAAGGGATCCGAGCTCTGAACTCACGGGTCAGCTTTCATGCATGTCAACTCCCAAGGAGCTCTGAACTCATGAGCCGGCTCCCGTGCACGTCAACTCACCAAGGACCTTGGTGCCTGTTCTCCTCGCGAGACACACATGAAGGAACCTACGAGCACGCATGAAGTCGTCTAGCTATGTATTGCTTGTGGGTACGCCTATCTGTCAAAACGCAGGAAAACAGGTCCAAAGCAAGCGCCAGGGAACCGACACCCTCTCCAAGGCGAAAACACCTCATCAGGGAACCAACACCCTCTCCAAGGCAAAACGCCTCGCGAAGCTAAGTCTAGACACTTGTTTGAAATCCCTTTCGCTGGTTTTCATCCCTCGAGCCTCTTTTCTCTCTCCTGCGCCTCATGGGCTGCTTGCATGTTAAAGGGGAGCCCCAAGCATCGCGACTTGGGAGCTCTTACCTCTTGAGGCCTCACGCACCCCCCGGCCTTGTGGAGCCCTGACTCTCGCATACCGAAGCGGCGGTGGTGTAGCGCTAAGAGAGGGTCCTAAGACGTAGAGCAAAAAGACATGAAAGGGAAGACAAAAGCCTCACGAGGGATATTCACCAAGCAAACACAGCTTAAAGCAAGTCTTTACAAAAGCTATTACAAAGGAAATACTAAGATAATTCGTGCTCCTGCACGTCCAGATACAGGAAGGAGCTCAGGCCCTCGTGCCCCCCGAGGTGCGCTCTCTGTCCACGGCAGCCTCCGCCTCCTTCTCCAGGGCATCCTCCTCGTCGTCGCCTTCATCCTCATCGACCACGACTTGGTCGAACTTCTTGGCGTCGCCTCGGCGGCTTCCCGCGCCTTGTTGCTGATGACGACCAACGACGCCGTCACGGCCTCGAGGTCAAGCGAGGGCTGGAGCCTCGCGAGGTTGCTAAAGATGCGGCAGGTGGCGATGACGAGGAGATCGCAGCTCTCCTCCACGACGTGCTCGTCGAAGCCTTTCGCGGTCCCTTCAAGCTTTCCGAGGAATTGCTTGAAGAAGAACGTGTACGCGGCCTCGTCGTCGCTCCCTGCGGAAAAGGGGGGAACCTCGATCCTCAGGTCGTCCCCAACGGCGCGCGCGCGGGCCACCAAGCCTTGGAGCATGAGCTGGCGTTGGCGCGTCATGGTCCGTCCATGCTGCGCGGTGTCCCGTGCCTGCTCCACGAGGTTCACGACCGGCCCCACCTGCTGGTGGAGCTCGCTCAAGTCCTTCTCCAAGGCGGCGGCCTTCCCCTCCGCGCGGGCTTGCACCTCCTTGGCGCTCTGAAGGTGGGAAGCCATTTGCTTCTCCTCCTTATCGAGCTCCTGAATGCGGTCCTGGAGCTCCTTGCGCTTTGCCTTGAAGTGCTCCTCCTGCTTCTTGGCCTTCTCGTCATAGTCCTTGGCGAGGTCCAGGCGGATGAGCTTGACCCTGTCGTCGGCCTCCTCCTTTATCTTCCTCTCCTTCGCCGCAAGGTTGTCGTTGGCCTTCGCGAAACGCTCGGCGTAGGAGGCTTCATCCCTGGCCACCCGGCCCTCGCGAGCCTGCAGCTGCCCCTTGCGGGTGGCCTGGTCCGCCTCAAGCTGCTGGACCTGCTCTTCGCGTCGGCGCAGCTCCTCCTCACGGGGGGAAAGCTCTCCCTCACGCTGCGTCAGCTCCGCTTTGTGCTGCACCAGGCACTTCTCGTGGGTGTCCAGCCTCTCGCGGAGCTCCTTCAGGCTGGCCTCTACAACCTTGGAGTCAGCGACGAACTTCTGCTCTGCGGCCGCTATCTCCTGTTGCTTGGAGGCGGTCTCCGCCTCGAGCGCCTCCCTCGCGGCGTCCAGCTGCTCCATTGTCTCCGCCGCTTCCCGCTTCACGCTGTCGCGGGTCTCTGCGGCGAAGCGCATGGCCTCTTGGCGGGCCGCCAGGGCCGCCGCGTCCTGCCGGCGGCAGCTCTCCACGCTCTCGCAGAGGAGGGCCCAGCCCTCGTCGAGCCTCGCCCGCTCTTCCGCCTGGGCGAGCTCCTCTTCAGTGAGCTGCGCCTCCAGCTCCTCAAGCGTCCGCCGCGCCTGGCCGAGGACGGCTTGGCGACTGAACCGCTCGGTGCTGCGGCTCCCGCAAGCGCCAAGGTCCCCGCATCGCTGCGGGGTGCAGAGATCTCGCCCCTTGGCGGAGCGCTAGAGGCACCCTGTCTCGGGCTCACGGCCGCCTCCGGTGCGGCCCGGGGCTCGCTGAGGACGCCTTTCTCGCCTCCCGCCTCAGGGGTCCTCGGAAGGCTCGTGTGGGCGCCCTCCTCGCCCCCCGCGTCAGGAGCCCTCTGGGGGCTCGCGTGGGCGCTGGCGTCGCCTCCCGCGTCTGGAGCCCGCTGGGGGCTGGGCGCCCTCTCGCCCCCAGCTCCCGTATCTGTGGGCTCCGGAGGCGCCTCCACCTCCTGCTCCTCGGGGCGCTTCCCGCCCCTCTCGTGGTGGCCGCGTCCGCCACGGCCTCGGGGGCGTCGGCCCCTCTTGTGGGAGCCTCCTCCTCCTCCGGAGGCGGCTCCATGATGATCTCTTCGTCCACCCTCTCCTCCTCCGTCGCCTCCTGCTGCACGGGAGGAGTGGCGGCCCGAGCTGGCGGCGCCGTCGCCTCTTCAACCACCTCCTCCGCGCAGTGCTCACCCGCAGGAGGAAGGGTGGTCTGGACGGGCGGCGGCACCACCTCGACAATGTCGTCTTCCTCCTCCTCGCGGCGCTCGCCCGTGGGAGGAGCAGCCGCGTGCTGCGGCTCGTCAGCCACCGGCGGCACTGCGGTGGCGTCAGCGGCCACCGGCGGCGCTGCAGTGGTGTCAGCGGCCTCCCCAAGCTTGCGGAGCCGCCGATTCTTCGGCGCCGCAGGGTTCCTGAAGACAAACAAGCAGAGGATCCGTCAAGAGGATTCACGGAAGCAAAAATGCTAAAGGAAAAAGAAGAATCGAGGCTTACTCGTCGGCCATCCTCCACACCCTTTTCTTCGCCTTCGGAGGCTGGGGGCTGCTCACCCTGGCCTCCTCTTGAGGCCCTCCGACATCCTCTCGAGGGGCGTCCCTCCCTGCCGAGGCGTTCCTGTCGTGGAGAGCCTTGGTGCGGGGCTCGCGGCGTCCACCCCAGCTGCCGCTCTCCTCCTCCTCCTCTACGATACGTCGGGCGCGGGCCACACGGAAGGCATCCTCATCGCCGCAGGAGGAGATCTCCTGGAGGTCCTCGCCAGGCGGCATGTTCCTTGAGCCCGCGTCGCCTCCCGAGAGGGTCGGCGCCTCTCGAGGCCTCGTCCTCGCCAGAATCTTCGACCTTGTCTGGCTCCGGCGAGTCGCCCACCTGCTCCAGCTCCGCAGCCCACGGGTTGCTGCGGGACCCGACGAGCCTTGCAGGCCTGATGCCCATTCGTCGAAGATGGGCAGGGTTTCACGGGCTTCGCGCACGCTCTCCTCCACATAAGCGAACAGCGGCAGGGCATCGTCGTCGGCTAGGGACGGAACGGACGCCGTGGCGAAGAGGACCCTCATGATCTGCTCCAGCTCGTCCGAGGTGAAGTCGTCTGCGCTGAGGCGCATCCTGTCCTCCTCGCCTGGGTACGTCCACATAGGCTCCGAGTGCCACTGGAGGGGAGCAATGCGGCGTGAGACGATATCCCTCGCCACCATCTGGCTGGTGAGCCCGGCCTCGCGGAGCACCCGAATGCGCTCGTACACCGCCTCAAGCTTGAGGCCCTCGAAGTCGCCGCTCGCCCAGCGCGCCCACTTCGTCGGGGCGCCACGGGTACCTCTAGGTGGCGGTTCGACGACTTGGTGCCGACAAAAACCACTTCTGGCGGAAATCCTCCACCTTCTTCGTCACCTTGGTGATGGCGTTCTCACCAAGCCACGCGATGGGGATGTAGTCTTCGCTCCTGGCGGCGGCGATGCGGAAGGAGACGCATCCGAACCGCTCGTTCGACGCGGTGCTCCGGAGGGCGTAGAAGCTGCGGAAGAGATCCACCGAGGGGTGGATGCCGACGTACGCCTCGCAGAGATAGGCGAAGATGGCGAGGATGAGTATGGAGTTTGGGTGGAGATGAAGAAGTTGGATCCGGTACGCCTCAAGGATCCCCATGAGAAAGCTGGAGAAGGGAGGAACGAGGCCGGCGTAGAGGGTGTGAAGGAAGATGGGGTAGTACCCCGCGCCGACCTTGCTGCTGCCGGGCGCCATGCTTGTGGCGCCGAGCTCGTGGGTGTTGGCGGCCGCCAGGTGGCGCACCTTCTCGAGCGCCGCCGCACGGACACGGGTTTCCGGCATCGCCCCCTGGGGTGCGGCGCCTCGCGCCGCCGCCGCCGACATGCCGGTCTGCATTGCGGCCTTGCCCCTCTGGTCGGCGGTTGCCTTCTTGGGCGCCATGGAAGCTGGAGAAGAAGACCTTGAAGCCGGAGCGCTCTAGAGAGATTGGAGGCGTTGGGAGAAGTGTGCAAAGGAGTTATGGGAGAAGTGATGGGCGCAGTCCGCGCGCCCAGGCTTTATTGACCGGCTCCCGAGTCGTGGCGGGTCCCGCCACGTCGCCCGTTGAAGCCGAGGAGGTCGTGGCCTCGGGCGCAACCGCTGCGCTCCACATGTCACGGCCCAGGCAGGCACCGTTGGGCCCTCGACGCTTCGCCTCCATCCATGGGCTTCAGCGTGCCCATCGTGAGCCCGGGGGCTACTGTCGGCACAGTGGAAACCAGGGTACCACGGGCCGGCCTGCCAGGGCCCACAAGATTCTTCGGAAGATTTCGCTAAGGACCAGGCTCTCCAAGCCTGGCGAGCCTCGCGAGGGTTTTCCCCTCGCGAGGGACCTCTCCTCCTCGCCAAGGGTCTCTCCCTCGGCGAGGGACCTCTCCTCGAGAGGGCATCTCGGATGCCACCTGCAAATTCTGCTAAGGACCAAGCCGAAAGGCTCGGCGAGGCCTTTTTGCCTCGCGAGGCTTCCTTCCTCTCGAAGCCAGCTCTGCCTCCGCGGCAGAGCGCACATGTGCTCTGCACCCTCCACAGAGTGACGACCGCGCCAGCGCGCAGTGACGGCAGCGCCACAGTTGCCATTCCTATGTATAAAGGAGTCAACAAAGCAGCACCAAGCAAAGCGGACAACGAGACTTGCCACTTTGGTGATAAGAGAACCGTCTGCAGCTACGCTCCAAGGGCGATGTCACCGTGGGACACCTCCTACCTCAGCGACGCCAGCCCACCGTCCTGGCTGGACGGTGGCGTTTCCAGCTTTGGTGACGCTGCCCCGTGCCGTGGACCGCGTCCATGACTTTACCTTTATGGTGGACTCTACCTTTATTGTGCACCACGCCTCCTCCTTCATCGCCATGTGGTAGCCCTTCCCGCCCAGACATTTGGGGGGAAGAGGCCCGAGACGCCTATAAAAGGAGGGGGAGCACGTTTGGGCAGAGGGTTCCACCCTGGTTCGCATTCTGGTTCACAAGTTCACCATCTTGGAGCTTGGACCAAACCCTAGCCATTGTTAGCCACCTCGAGCTCGACAAGCTCTCCTTGTACTGTAAACTCTCCAAGCAGTGCAATACACCAAAGCAGGACGTAGGGGTTTTACCTCACCTAGAGGGCCCTGAACCTGGGTAATACCGTGCGTTCATCTCTGCAGTGTTGTCCCGCAGCGAGTCCGACGAGCACCGTCGCCGAGGCACGTTGAGGGTTGTTTGATTCCGTGTTCAGCCCCTTACTCAATCCTTCGTGAGACACACCCAGTTCCTGGGACAATTCTCCGACAGCTTCCACTTTTTCGCTTCCTTCGCTCCTACGCTTTGTTCCTTCCAAAAACTGATGCTCGTAAATTTTCAGGTCATTTGGACGCCGTTTGGGTCCCTGAAACATCAAAATATAGAAAATAGGGTTTTCTGCCAGTGCAGGGTTAATTCCAGAAAAATAGGAAAACTGTGAAATCTTCCCAAAATCATTATAAAACAATGATATAACCCTTATATGATGCAAATATGATTGAAATATGAGTATTATAATGCAAAGTTCATGTATGCATTTTACATGCATCAACATCCCCAAGCTTAACCCATACTCGTCCTCGAGTATGAAGGTGATAAAACTAACATGGACTTTCCAATTTAATACTATCAATGGATATCAAAGATGATTACTATTGCTACATAGAGTCAAATGATTCATTCTTCAAAGGAGTAGCAATATACAAGATAGATTATGAAGTGATATCAAATATTCAATGTAAGGATGTTCAATGATAATTCACCAAGTGTAACATAGAAGAAAGTACTATGGACCAAATGTATGCATAATGAAAATTAAAAACATCCTATAATGGTTTGAATATGAAAGGTGGACACTTTGGAAAGATATATAAATGAGTAGAGGTAAAATATGAATAAGTTTCATCTAACTTCCAAATGTTTCTACTTAAATTAATGATTACAATGTGGTATTCATTGGTGTCAAGCTCTCATTGCCCATATCATAGCATCTTGAATGGTTAAAGTTTAAAGTGAAAGCAAATATGAGTAGTGTGCTTGACAAAGTATGGGTTGAAAGCTTCATGCCCCGTGAATACGAGTACCTACACCATGGTGTTACTCAATTTGGGATACCAAGCAAGTTCAAGTTAAAGTCATTGTAAAAATAGCGTCATCAAGAGGGTCAACTGGGGTACCTCTTGTCCCAGGACATGGAGCAAGCCCATGTCAAAATGACAATACAAACAAACATAATGAACAATCTCAACACCCTTTTTATTTACTATTGATATAGCTTTTTATTATGAGGTGCATCACTGAAGGTTCACAATAGCATGTAAGTAAATTTCCACCATGAATGATGCATGGCTTAGATTAGCGGCCCAGGTGTCTCTCTAGCCATTTATACAAACTCCTCAAACTTACTAAGTTTCCGCATTTATTTGGCACCATGATAAGCATACATAAACAAAAGTACATGATATCAACTAAATATAAGAGCACGTTGAAAGCTTGCCATGTGACAGCACATATGAGCTAACTCCCAACCAAGACTCTTGTCAAGCTCACAACTTCATAATTTTAATCACAATGGTTCATGTTTATTAAGTGCAATAAAAGTAAGGTGTGAGAGATTTTTAGCCAACTTTTCCCATAACAATCAATAACGTAAGCATTTTGATTCAGAGGTATAGATAATACAAAGTAACATGATAAACATACTCGGAATAGCATAAAGCTAATAGGTAGATATGGTGGACTTACTGGAAAAACTTTGGTTGAAGGTGTTGGAAAATAATTTTTTACTTGTTGGAATTTTGGGCTAGCAAAAGGGAGAAAGTTGACTATCTAAATGCATGCATAAGTGTACATAGAACTAACCAATCCATGTTAAACAAAGTAAAGTAGCATTCAGCATCAAAACATGAATAAGAGATAGCTCTTGATAAAACACTTGTAAATTAATACTCATTAAAAGCAAATGATTCATGCAACTATATGTATCTTTTTGAATCAACTCAAACATCCTTTTCCCAATCTTTTTAATAGCATCCAACTTAATTTAACCCAAATTTCCAGTAGCTCTCTCATAAAAAAAATGATAGTGGTGGTCTCAAAACAAAAATCAAACCAAAATAAAAAGCAAATAAAAGACGCTCCAAGTTTATGCGATAAAGTGCATTGATCGAAAAACAGAAGTTAGACGTGTGCAAACCGAGAGTGTGTTGGTCCAGTGGGGTTGTCTTCACATCCCCAAGCTTATGGTATTCACCATCCTTGGATAGCTCTTGGTGCATCTCCTCTAATCCCTGTGAAAAAACTTCAAAACACTGTTTCTCCCATTTCTTTTCTGTGGGATGACATTAGTAGTGATAGACAAATGAATTGCTTGCTGCATAAAATCCTTAAACAAAAATTCATATGAATGTCCAGAAAGTGTATAATGTTGTATGCCTACTTATAAACTCAATTGGATCAAAAAGATTCAAGTTAAAAGTTCAAAGAATGCATCAAACAAAATGGGACATAATCTGTCCAGAAAAATAGCAGCAGCAAAACGCATTTTTCTACCCTACTTAAATATGTCTAAAAATTCTGAAACAATTCATGCTTACAGAGGATGAAAAGTTGCAACTACAGTTAAAATATCAGCTCATTCGGAGTTACATAATAGGAGTGAAAAATCATACCGTGCACAGATTCGTGCTGGAATAAAATCTCCGAATACAATAAGCAACTTTTTCAATCCAAAATGGGTAAAACTTGGCACTTTATTAAAAATTCCAGAAACAAAACTAAAAACTAAATCTCTTGTTACAGGAATAGGACAAAAAGAAAATCAAAAATAAAAACAACCGGGTTGCCTCCCGTAAAGCGCTTTCTTTATAGCCATTTAGCTAGGCATGATAGTTTTAATGATGCTCACATAGGAATAAGAATTAAAATACAAAAGAGAGCGTCAAGAGAAAAATATGAAACTCATTTAAGTCTAACCCACTTTCTATGCATTGGGATCTTGTAAGAAAATAAATCATTGAAACACAAATCAAGTAGCATAGGAAGATAAAACAAAAGCATTTTCAAGACTTTGAACTTAAAGAGAGGAAACATAATAATATTGAAATGTTTAGACCCATGTTTTCCCCTCTCATAGTAGTTACAAGTGGTGGAACCAAATTTGATAAAACAACTATTAGATTGGTGCAACTTTGCAAACTTAGGAACATATAAGGGATTATTAAAAACTATCATGTAAGATATTAGCATGTTTTCCTCTCTCAAAATAATTGCAAGAAACATCATAAACATGATGGTTGTGGGTGGAATGGTTATTAGTGCAAGATAATTTCAGCCCACTTATGTACTTTTCAACATATAAAAGCTTCTCCTCCATGGTGTGAATAGGAGAATTCAAAAATAAAGTAGGACTCTCATGAGTAAGAGTACCATCACAAACAACAAGTATATCATTTTTATCCTCACATAAATTTGTAACAAGTTCTAAACATTGAGGATTATAAATAAGCGTAGGACCATCATCTAAAGCATTATCATATAGCATATTTAAACAACACTCCTCATTATCATCAATAAGTTCACTAGTAGCATCATTTAAAAGTAAAGTAGCATTATTAGTTTCATCATAATAGCTTGGGTTATCATATAGGACCATAGAATTTTCAGTTTCACACTCATCATAACATGGGTTCTCATAAATAACAAAAGATTTTTGAGTTTGAGTGCTACTATCAAATGTTGATGATGAAGTTGGGAGATCCAACTCTTCCCCAAGCTTAGGTTGGAACATATCCATTTCAATCTCCTCTTCACATTCTTCCTCTTCCAAGCTTATGTTTTCATCATCCTCTTCATGCAAAATATTAGTACTTTCCATGGAAGCAAGAATTCTTTCTTTAACATTAACATTGTCACTAAATTCTTTTTTGCAAAGTTGGAGAATAATAGAAATTTGTACTTTCATTACATGAGCTTCATGACTAGTTGTAAGAAATTTATCAATAAGAGAGTCTATCTCATGGGCTCCAACATAAGCAATATATTTCTCAACTTGTTCTATATCAGGGCATGAAAATTTATCTTCACGATAACAAGCAATTATAGGATCACTATTATACTTGCATTGATAGTGGGAATGTTTAACAGCTCTTCTATTGCAACAAGTTACATCATGTAATTCACAAAATTGAATAGCCATTTTGTGTAGAGCTTCAAGCAATTTACGCATTCTTGTTCCCTCTTCGGTTGATTCATATTCAAAGTAGGCTTCCATATTTTTAACATAACCATTAGGCATAGACATTCCAGAAAGTTTCTCCATCTTTTTTTTGTGTTTTGATATATAAAACTGAAAATAAAACTAAACTAAATGCAAAACTGAAAGTAAATATAAGAAAAACTCACAACCAAACAAGTTAAAGAGGAAAACCTCCCCAAGCTTAGATGATTGCAAGATGTAAAACAAACAAAAAGAAATGCAGAACTGAAAATAAATATCTAGTGAAACAAGAATAAAAACTTAAGCGCTACACTCCCCGGCAACGGCGCCAGAAAAGTACTTGATAACCCCCAAGAGCAGGGGATCACTGTAGCACCTCTCAATGTGGAAGTAGGGTATCGATCCGCAGGAGCAAGAAGGAAAAGTAATCTATTCCCTACAACTAAAGTGTCACAAGTTTTAGTTGATTATGCACTAAACAGGTTAAAGAACAAGATGGTTGATTTAATGGATGGAAGTTTAATGTAACAAAACAAGAATGTAAAAGTGTCCCAATCCTCTTCAATGCAAGAGGACAAGACAAAGGTTTTCTCTTATAGAAACAATGGACATGGGTTCATGGGTTCACTCAATCCTCTCTCCCATCTATGGTGATTATCATGTTATAGATAAAAAGTACACACAATTTTCATGCTTTAATGGTAAACTTCTATGACGGCTACATGTCCTAAAACACATAGTTGAAAGAAAATAATCATTTGTGTTGCTAGGTCACCCTCGTAAGGCTAGCGTGGTTTGTTGTCACTCCCACATCATACTTCTTCCTTTTTACCCCCAGATAAAGGATGTTAGGCTGTATTGTGTCACTCAATACATATGCCGTTGTCACATCGGCCATCCAGTACCTACATACATCATACTTCATAATGGACAATATTCTAAACACTAGTGCAATGATTCATATTTCGTGTGCATGACCACATCCCTCTCATCTACCCACACTTGGTGGTGTCAATCACCTCATGACAAGGATAAACAAGGCTTTATGCATAAATCAAACCATCACATGCACCATAGAATATCTCCAAAGTATGACAAGTCATAAAAGATCCAACACAATGGTAAATGCATAACAAATATCATCTCATACAACAATATCCACCATAGGAATTACATAGATAGATCCATACTTATGCAAGGCACATCATATGGACTTCAACAATGATCATACATAGAGAGATTAGATCAAGTTACCACCACAAACCCAAAGTCCAGGGGGTGGACTACTCCCCCTTCATCATGGAGACGGTGGAGAAGTCGTCGGAGAAGATGGAGACCATGCCGGCAGTGCCCCGCCGGAGTTTTCCCCCTCCAATCTGCAGCTCCAGGTCTCTATTTCGTGGTTTCTGTGTTTCGGCGGCGCTCTCCTCCGAAAGGCGTCGGGAGACTATTTTTATAGTCGTTTTTAGGTCAAGATGAAGCTTCTGGAAGAAAGATCGACGGCAACGGAGCCACGAGGGCCAAGTTGGTGGGTCCCATGCGGCCAAGGAATCTGGCCGCGTGGGCCCCCCTCTTTTGGCCTTCGGGCTTCCACTTTTTCGCTTCCTTCACTCCTACGCTTTGTTCCTTCCAAAAACTGATGCTCGTAAATTTTCAGGTCATTTGGACGCCGTTTGGGTCCCTGAAACATCAAAATATAGAAAATAGGGTTTTCTGCCAGTGCAGGGTTAATTCCAGAAAAATAGGAAAACTGTGAAATCTTCCCAAAATCATTATAAAACAATGATATAACCCTTATATGATGCAAATATGATTGAAATATGAGTATTATAATGCAAAGTTCATGTATGCATTTTACATGCATCAGTCCCCTAAGGCTGTGTTTGGATGTCTAAATTGGGCCTCTGAATTGGTCATTTGGAATTGGTGGACCCGAATTCTGGTGTTTGGGTGCATTTGGTATTGGAGCCTGAAACCCAGGCCAATTCCAAGCCCACCCCCGCGTGGCTATTTTGTCCATCGATCAATACCGAGAGGTGGAGCTCCGTATTCCTCTGAATTGGCTCTGCGTACCGATTCGCTCTCTCTCAATCTCGCTCTCGAAACAGGAAAAGCGGTCACGACGGCGCAGACTGCTCGCGTCCTCCACCTCGTCCCCCTGTTCGACCGGCGGCGGTGGCCGGGTGGAGCGCCCGCCCGTTCTGCCTAGCCACGCTGCTGGACCGCTGCTGCCCGCCGACCGCTGCTTCCCCCCCACCGCGCTGCTGCCTGACGTCCGCTGCAGGCCGGCGCCCCGCTGCTGCCCGCGAACCTGCAAATACTGGAGCCGGAGATCCCGTCACGAACAACTCCCTCACCGGAAATGAAGGTTTCCAACTGCGCTCTGACCTGTATCCGGCGACGGTGTGGGCCACCATGGACGGGACGCCGACGAAGATGGCGATGTAGTCCATGGAATTGCGCCTTCCGCCGCGAGAGCCACCGCCGCGTGGATCCAGACGCTCGAGCTCGAGGGCCAATCGCTCGATTCATGGGGATATGGAGCAGCAGAGCACGAGACGAATGTAGGGGTGGCTTTGCTGCACTGGCTCTCATGCTCATGGCTTGCACGGCGGTGGCGACGGCCGGAGGAGAACGACGACGGCGGCCGGAGGAGAATGACGGCGACGACAGCATGAGGAGAACGACGTTGGCGGCAGCGTCTAGAGGAGAACGACGGTGGCGGCGGCCGGAGGAGAATGACGACGACCAAAACATTCGATTTCATAGTTTGTACATCCAAACAAGAATTGGGAATTTGGTGCCATCCTTAGATTCCAACAGGTAATGCCTTGCACATCCAAACAACTGATTTGGAATTGGAGTCCAATTCATTTCCAACTTAGATTTGGTATTGCTACTCCAATTCAATTCTAAGGCCCAATTCATACATCCAAACACAACCTAAGATGTTTTGGTATTAATGACAACATAATAATTTAAATCTAATAATGTTTTGTAAGTCCTCCAACGTAGACGTACTTCCCTTGGGAAGTAACTACGGGAATCATCTCCTTGTGTCCATTTGGCGGTGACTTCTATCCTTTTACATTCCGTTGCGCATTTACTACTTGTATCTGTTCACCTAGGTAGTTCTCACCGTAGTTTCACATCTAGACAACCTAGTGTTTCTTGTTAATTAAATTGAAAAAGGTTAAAATTTGTTATTCGCCTATTCACCCACCCTCTAGTCGACCATACCGATCTTTCAATTGGTATCAGAGCCTCGTCTCTTATCTAAGGTTTAACAACCTAAGAGAGTATGGGCGACAAAGAGGATTCCGATGCAGCGGCCTCTATAGGTTACGTCAAAGACGCTATCGGTGGTCTTGCCACAAAGGTTGACACCATTGAGGCAAGCATCACCGCTAATGTCAATGCTAGCCTTAGTGACACGATGAGGAAGATGTTTGAGGAATACTTAGGGAAAGGTTTTAAAGTTAGTGCCCCTCCCATTCCCATCGAGAGTGGTGCTAGTGATATTCTCACTAACCCAATCTTGAGTGGAGAAGGCAACAAAGAGAGTGGTACTAACTCTAAGAGTGCTGCTAGCATTTTTGCTAAAATTCCTCCGGGGGAAATCTATAACAGCATCCATCCTATCGTCTCTATGCCACACATAACTAGCATGCCCCCCCCCCCACCTAAAATTGATTCAATTAATTTTGCTAGATGGCAATTTAAATTGCCCTCTCATATTTCAAGCTCTTGCACTCACTTGTGGAAAATAGTAGAGCAAAGATTTCATCCGGTGGATCCCAACAACTTGACTCCAAGGGAGGACATCAACTCTCAACTCAATGCCACCGCTTTTCACACGATTCAATCGGCGGCAACCGATGAGTACCTCCCTCACATCCAAATGTGCAAGACCGCCAAAGATGCTTGGCAAAAGCTCGACACCCTCTTCTTGGGTAACAAAAGTATCCAACAATAAAAGTATGAAACCGCTTTGGACCAAGCCGAAGAGTTTGTGATGCAAGATGATGAGTCTCCCGAAGATCTCTACCGAAATCTCACGGCCCTTGCCGTGGCTTTGACGGAGTATGGAGACAAGCAAGTGGATGATGCTTGGATCAAGAGAAAGTTTCTCAAGGCCATCACCCCCTTCAGGAAATCTTTGGCCACCACCATTCGGTCAAGGGCTGACTTTGCTTCCATGAACTCAAACACCGTTCTCAACGAGTTTGTTTCCATTGGGATAATCAACAAGAATGTCGACCACGCTCCCTTGGTCAAGATCCTTCCACACTTGCTTTGAAGGCAAAAGCATATGCCTATGAAGAGAATGAAGACGAAGATGAAGAAGTTGTAGAAGATGATCAAGAGCATGACCATCTTCATGGGCTACATCAAGTGTTATCCCTTGCCGCGAAGACCTATTGGAAGAACACGAAGAATGGGAGGAAACCTCCCCAAAAGGAATCAATCCCAACAAGTCGTGCTACAATTGCGGCAAAGTCAACCATTTCATCATGAGTTGTCCGTTCGAGAATAGAGAAGAGAATGGTGGAAGACTAATTCTCAAGAGCACCTCCAAGTCCTTCATCAAGAAGAACTTTGTCAAGAAGAAGGTGCCCAATGCCTTGTGTGCTCAAGAAAGGAAAGTCGAGGAAGAATACATGTCCGGTGATGAAGAAGATGATGCCGTAGGTGTGGCCAACATCGCCATAGCTACTCCCTCCTCTTCCATGTCATCGCTATTTAAATCCCCCAATGAGAATGCTCCTCCGACTCCTACTTGCTTGATGGCAAACGCCTCTTCGTTAACTCCTTCTCCCAAGCCCATTACTTCTACTCCTCCTTCCTTGATGGATTGTGTAGAAAATGTTGAGAATGAGTCACCATCACCTAATGAGGTATTTTGACGTAATGCCCATATCTATACCTCTTATAAAGCAAAACCCCACTAAGTGCATTTATGATTTTTCTATCTCAACATGCAAGCTATCCACATCATCCTTTTTATTAGCCAATCAATTATCCATGTCATCCTCACAAATATTATTAATCTCTACATACAAACTCCACATCATATTATATTTCTAACCACTTATTTGTCCACATTAATATTTTTTAATACATAGATATTTCATGTTGAATAAATTCAGTATGTCGACTATGGAAAATTTAATTTAGCATATTGCTTTAGAAAATTTAATATATCATATTTTTATACTCTTTTATTTACATAATATAGTTTCTAAAGGGTCCCCGCTGCAACGCACGAGGAATATTTCTAGTTATATGAAATGGTGAACTATATTGTTTTATGATAGCATTGTTGTGCACCCACAATTCTGTCAATTGCCATGCTGTAATTTGTTTACCCATCATGTATATCTTCTAGAGAGACACCACTAGTGAACTGTGGACCCTGGTCCTATTTTCCTACATTGTTTACAACCGTTTTAATAGTTTTTCATCATTATTTGCTCGCTGGTCATATTTCACTCTCTTCATATTTTACATCTGCACATTTAATTCTTTGTGTTCGGCAAGCCGGAGAGATTGACAACCTCTCTGTTTCGTTGGGGCAAAGTAGTTTGTTTGTGATTATGTGCAGGTCCATGTCAACATGTCAAGAAGACTTCTCGAACTACTAAGTCCCCCACCAACAACTCTTTTTCTGGCACCGTTGACACCTAGCAAGGCCTTCTCCAAGTCGTATTGGTTCGATAACCTTGGTTTTGTAATCAAGGGAAACTGCTGCTTTGCTGCATCATACCTTCCTCTTGGGGTTCCCAGCGAACATGTGATCCACGTCATGAAGCTCTTTTTCTGGCGCCGTTGCCGGGGACTTGGAAGCTTCAGCTAGGGGAGTTTCACACATCCTTTCACTTTACTTTGTTTTGTTCTTGCCTAGTATATTTTTTGTTAGTCCTGTTTTGCCTTTCGTTTGCTCTAAAACTGAAAAACACAAAAAAAATTAAAAATTCCAGCACTAATCTTTTTATCGCTTTGCTTGATATTATGTTAGTTCTTTACTTGATATCAATGGTTAGTTTGTTTGAGACTAGATCTTATAGGCAAGGTGGGTTCACAGAGGAACAACAAAATTATTATAAAGAATACCGCTTGTCTGAAAATGGGAAACACTTATGGGCACAAATAAATAAATTGAATAGTCTTGCTAAAAACTTTTGCTCTACATATGATGAATCCTGGTGCTTTAATGAATCTTTTTGCTGTAGGAGGCATAAACACCTCCCTTTCCAATGTGATTATAATGTTAATGAAATATTGTCTTCTTATGCTACAGGAAACTATGATTTTGATAATTTTGAACAAATTGAAGAATTTGTTGCTTTTATGGGTGCCTATGAAATTACCGTGCTTAAAGATATTGATGATGCTTCTTACAAATCTGAAAATTTTGTTATACTTGGATATTGCCTTGAGTATTACAATGATAATCCTTATATTACTGAATTTCTTGGGAGAACTTATCCTCCAAAAGAAGAGACTAATGCCTTGCAGGGAATCATGGAAGAAGAAATTGTTGAAACTGGAAGCTCATTGGATAAAAAAGAGGAAGAGAGTGACAAACAAAAGGAGGAAAAATGGATTAGCTACCCATGCCTACCTTCTAATGAGAGTAACTCTTTAACTCTTACATTATTTGATTGCCCTCCATGCTTACCAAAGGAGGATGAATGTTATGTTCATATGGATTCTCTTGAAATGTCCTTTTTTGAGGAAATTGATGCTTGCTACACTTATGACCATGATTCCCCTATTAAACATCACCCAAACTCAAAGAAAACAAAAAGAAACATGTTTAATAATGGGATTGGAAAGGTCATGACTTCTGTTTATTTTGATCATACTATTTTGGAGCTTAATAAAAATTATGTGTTTGTAGATCATGAAAATCATGTTTTATGTGATAGTTATATTGTTGAGTTTGTTCATGATGCTAATGGAAATTATTTTGAGAGAGGAAAATATGGTTATAAAAAATTTCATGTCACTAAAACACCTCTTTTTATGTTGAAAGTTTTGAAATTGCTCTTGTTTTATCTTCCTATGCTTATCACTATGTTCTTTGGGGATTTATTTTATTACAAGATTCCTATGCATAGGAAGTGGGTTAGGATTAAATGTGTTTGATATTTGCTTCTTGATGCTCTCTTTGTGTTTCAACTCTGATTCTTATGAGAGCATCATTAAAATATCAAGCCTAGCTAAAAGGCTTTAAAGAAAAGCGCTTATGGGAGACAATCCATTTTATTTTTACCTAATGTTTATTTTCGGTTTGTTCTTGTTTTGGGTGATGTTACTTCTGTAACAACTCCCTTGTATCTTTTTGTTTTGGTTTTTTGTGCCAAGAATAGCCTCTAAAGAGTGGAAGACTGATTTGTGAGTTTGCTGTCCAGAAACAGATTTCTGTTCTTCACTGTTCAAAAATCTAACAAATCACAGGATGTCATCTGTGGCTGAAACTTTTTGACAGCCAGCATCAGGGTTTTGTATAACTTTCTCTAGTTTTAAGTTTTCTGCTTTGAAGTCCAGAAACACCCCGAAAAAATTCATCTTTACAGTCTGTCCTATTTTTGAAAGATTCTGTCCTTAGTTTTGCATTGCTTCTTTCGCGGGCAAAGTGAAGTTCTTTTCAAAGAAATAGATTTAATTAGATCTTTGTGACAGTCTATAATGTTTTAAAAAAATAAGTTCATGATATGTGCTTTGGAACTGAAGGAAGATATTGTTTTTGTGGACTAACCTCTCTAATGAAGTTGCTATAAGTTTTGTGTGAAGGAAGTTTTCAAGTATCCAACTGCGAGGTGATGAAGAAAAATCAAGAAGGGATCAAAGCCTAAGCTTGGGGAAGCTCTCCATGGACCATCCTATGAAATATTCAAGAATTCACAAGCGTCTAAGCTTGGGGATGCCCAAGGCATCCCCTTCTTCATCAACAATCATCGGTTTCTCTCATGGTACTATATTTTTATTCCTTTACACATTATGTGCTGTTCTAGGAGCATCAGTTTGTTTGTGTTTTGTTCTCTGGTCTTTGCAATAAATTGGATCCATGCATGCTTGTTTGGGAGAGAGACACGCTCCGCTTTTTTGTATACACTCCTGTTCTTCACTTATATGTGTTGAGTGTTTAGCTTTTATTATTTTTTGCTTCTAGCGCTTGTTTTCAAGCATCTCTTGTTCAGAGCTGTTAGATTTTGTAGTTAGGAAGTATTGCACTTGTTGTTTCACCCTTTTAGTTTTGTTTCAAATAAGTTGATTGGTGTTTGGTTGAATGGAAATTAAAATGTAGGAAGTGTTAAAAGTGCTGCTTAATCTTGTAGATCATTGTCTTGAATCTTTGATACTTGTCAATTGTTTAGAGATATGAAGTAGATTAATGCTTAAAATTGTGGATCATCTAGTAAGAATGGATTAGTAAAGAACTACCGTAAAGCTTTAAAATTGTGGTGCTTGTCCTGCTTGGTAGCTCTCAAAGTCTAGATATTCTTTTTGCAAAGAGTTGGTTTGGCTAACAAGGTAGACGGTGTGAAGTCTAGTGGTTTTGCTTAATGTATATATGTAGTCATTCATTGAACCAAGTTGATGTTATGTGTTTGCTTGATATCTTGCTAAGCCCAAAAATTTCATACTGAGAAGGAATACTTCTCGTGCATCCAAATCACTGAGCCAAATATCTTTGCCATTTGTGCCCACCATACCTACCTACATGTGGTATTTCCTTGCCACTCCAAGTAAAATTTTCATGTGCTATCTTTAAAAATTTCAAAATTCTCCTTTTTGTGCCTCTGTTTTTAAGCTCATGAGGAAGCAGTAGGAAGCTAGATATAACCTGTGACAAGCAAGGTCATTTCCCCCCTTTCACCCGGTGTTGATGGTTTACGTCCTCACTTGAATTTGCCGAGAGAGGCTTAAGCAAAATATAAATATAACCCACCATTCTCCTCCGCACAATGCAAACCTGAGAAATCAGTCAAAACATTGGTTAGTGGTGAAACAAAGGAGAACGAGGAGTGACGTCATTCCTCTAAGAACCAGCCGCTGTCAAAAGTCTAAAAGCCTTGCTTGAAATGGGGGACTAGCTAGTGTAGTGACCTTGCCTTTTAAAATAGACAAGATACCTATGTATAGTGCTAGTCCCTGGATCGACTCGCTAGCACACACAGTACAGGATGAAATACCATAACAGTGCATCATTTTATTACACCCATGATCCAGAATTCAAAGTAGTTTCGATTACAAAGTGCATAGCTCGAAGCTAGCTTTATTTAGAGTAAACAAACGGAAATAAACATTACGCATGGAGTCTCCATCATCTTCATGCTGCCACAGGCGAACATGTCGGTTGTAGACTCGAAGCCCTATCACGCACCTTACTCATCGTCCGAACAATCTGCAGCAGTAAAAGCGTTGCAGCCAAAAATTGGTCAGAACCATTGGAATGGATCTGGCAAGTGACACTTGTGTACTCATAATGGCAAACTCTAAGACCTATATGCTTATTTGGCTGGTGGAGTTCAAGGCTCTTTTGCGTAAAGCAAATTTTATCCTAATTTTCACAATATTTTCTTTTCCATCTAGTCGAGACAATTCCTGGTATACATTCCAGTGCCAAATGAGGCAATTCCTGGAATATTTCCAGTGTCCCATTTCTACCCTTGTTCACCCATCAAAATTTTATTTAAGAAATTGGAATGGTGAGATTCTCCATCGACATCCTTGTCCAGCTGCTCAAAATTGTCCGTAACCGGGGACACGGCTATGATCATAGTTTTATTACTCTTGAGAGTTTGTGGCACTTTCCCCACTAGAATCAACTAACCCAAACTTCCTAATCACTCAATTAGTGAGAAGGAAAGGAGAGAGTCGAGACGAGATCTTTCAGAAGAGCTTTCCCATACACCTGTCCGAACAATACCCACCTACAACCCCTACATCTGATTGTTCGTCCGGTCGGGTCCACTCAACTTAGTCAATCAAGAAAGAGCCCATTTGACTAGTGGCTGCACTGGAAGCAATCTAAACACAGAGTGACATCGAATCTCTTTGTTCCTGGGTGGCCGTTCACAAGTGCACGTACTCAGGTATAACCATGGAAATGGCCCTGAGCAGCCACTCAACTTTGACCACCAATAGAGCAAAACCAATTGCCACCCAGGTAGTTCATTATCTTAGTAGAGTTTTTATCCTTTCATACCACAATAAAACATTTGCATTGCAGTTCTAACATCTACCAAGTTAATGGGTACCTAGACTAACAGGAATATGTGGTGTATACTAAACAGTTCTGCATAGCATAATAATACTCCTATCATGCATACTACGGAAATAGCTAAAGTGCAAATAGTAAAATAGTAGGACTTTTATGCTTGAGTATCACTTGCCTTGGCAACCAGCTGAGCAGGAGCAAACAACCACAAGAGTAACCGGGACCCTCCGAATAATCTAACAAATAGCACAAATCACAAATAAGAAACCATACCATTATAGCAATACAAAAATATATGCCATGCATGAGTGTATGCAAAGACACGCAGCACAAGTAAATCATATTATTATTCTCTGGTTATTGCTATATGCATGATGCCACAAGACAATTTTTTAATAATTTACTTAATAGGAATAAATTCCAAAACACCTAAATAGGGGCAAACACACCAATTCTAAAGTTTCTGCATAAAAACATTTTATAAAATTTGGTAAACACTGCTACCTGTACAGAGGACATCTAAACAAGATTTTAGAAATTTGATTCACTCAAAAAGGATTTGTAAAACTCATTTTATAGCCTAAACAAGTTAATACACATTCTACAAAAAGCAAGTTTGTGCATGATACAAAAATTAACTAAAACTATACTAATAGATTCTACTCATTTTTCTGAATCTGTGGACATCAAAATCACTAAAATTAGATTTGTGGTTTAGGAGATATGAATTTTACAAGTTTGGATGATTTTTCTGCCTAAAAACAGAAAAACAGATAACGGTGAAAGAAACCGGGCCACGTGGCGGCTCCCGATTGGATGATACCGATTCGGTATTTTAAATAAAACGTGGCCGACCGATCAAGATCTAACGGCCCAGATTGAAAGGGTCATAAACCGGCGGCGCGCTGGCCGGAACCCTAGCCGAGGCGGCGGCGACGGCGCGGCATGCGCGTTCCGGCGTGCATAGAGGGTGAGGGGACTAGCGAGGCTCACCACGAGGTTCAGGAGGTCGAGGCGGACGTGGTGGCGAAGCGGAGAGAAGCTGCGCGTCCTGGTCGTCTCGGAATCTCTCGCCGGAGTAGCTCCAGCGGGCGGCGGTGTCGGGCCGAGGATGCTCGCGTCGACCTGGGGAACGGGAGAGGGCGAAAACATGTCAAAAGGTGCGCAAGGAGGAATGGAAGGGAGAGGAGGTGGAGGGAGGGCGCGGGGACGCCGGGCTTCACCGGAATCGACGGAATCGGCCGTCGGCCGTGGCGGAGATGTGAGCTCGATTTGGAGCAGCCCGGTGGCGATTGGGGGGGTGAGAGGAGGGGGCAAAGAGAGAGGAGGGAGTGGGGAATAAGTAGGACGTCGTGGGAGGGGAGGGGTGCGGCATAACGCCGTAATCAAGAGGGGGAGATGGTGGCAGTTTTGGTCATTGAAGGCAACGGGAGTGGAAGAGACGATGACGTCAGCATGACATCATCTTTTTTTTTATTCTTTTCTGAAAAGCTTAATATCTCTTAAAATATAAGTCCAAAAATTATAAAAAAAAATTATAAGTTTGAAATAAAAACTCTACCAGAATGTATTATTGGAAAATATTTTGCACACTTTTTTATTTATAGGAATGCCCCTGGCATTTAAATGGCTTTTAAAGGCCATTACTCTTAAAAGAAAATATAGCTCAAATATTTATGTTTTTAGGAAAAATTTATTTAATTACAAATGCACAAATGCACAAATGCAGTGAATGATTCCATGATATGCATGAATTGCAATTTTTAAAATTTGGGATGTTACAAATCTAACCCCCTTAAGATGAATCTCGTCCCCGAGATTCGGATTGGCTAGCAAATAGGTGAGGGTGGTCTGCTCGGAGATCATCTTCTCTTTCCCAAGTTGCTTCTTCCTCTGTGTGATGATTCCACTGAACCTTGCAAAACTTTATTGTCTTTGTTCGTGTGACCCTTTCTGCTGTCTCCAAGATTTTTATAGGCTTTTCTTCATAAGTAAGGTCACTTTCCAGTTGAACTTCCTCTAGCGGCACTGTATCTCTCAGTGGTGTTTCTGCCATCTCCGGATGACATTTCTTCAACTGGCTCACATGGAAAACATTATGGACAGCCGATAAGACCTCCGGTAATTCCAACTCATACGCTACCTCTCCTTTGCGAGACAAGATTTTATAGGGTCCAATAAAGCGAGGTGCAAGTTTTCCTTTGATGCCAAATCTCTTCACACCACGAAGTGGCGAGACTCGAAGATACGCTCTATCTCCTACTTCAAAAACGATCTCCCTTCGTTTGGAATCCGCATAGCTCTTCTGTCTCGATTGAGCAATTTTCAGTCTGTCTTTGATCAATCTCACCTTCTCTTCGGCTTCTTTAATTATATCTGGTCCAAATAAACTTCTCTCTCCTACACCACTTCAAAGCAATGGTGTAGTGCATTTCCTTCCATACAAGGGCTTCAAATGGCGACATCTCTATACTGGCTTGGTAGCTATTGTTATAAGAGAACTCCGCATATGGTAGATTATCATCCCAGCTTGATTTATAGTCCAGTGCACATGCTCTGAGCATGTCTTCTAAAATTTGATTCACTCGTTCAGTCTGTCCATCAGTCTGCGGATGAAAAGCTGTGCTAAATTCTAGTCTGGTTCCCAAGAATTCATGTAGTTGTTTCCAGAAGTGCGATGTGAATTGAGTGCCTCTATCAGACACAATCTTCTTAGGAACACCATGTAAGCACACAATTCTCTTCATATATATTTCTTCTAGCTTGGCACTGGAATACGTAGTCTTCACTGGCACAAAGTGAGCTACTTTCGTTAGACGATCAACTATGACCCAAATCGAATCATATCCTGATTTAGTTCTGGGTAATCCCGTGATGAAATCCATTCCGATTTGTTCCCACTTCCAGTCTGGCACTGGCAACGGTTGTAGCAATCCTGCTGGCTTCTGGTGTTCGGCCTTCACTCGACTGCATACGTCACATTTTGCAATATACTCCGCGATATCCCTCTTCAAACCATTCCACCAGAAACTCTCCTTAACATCCATATACATCTTAGTGTTACCTGGATGTATTGAGTACGGGAAGTCATGAGCTTCTTGTAAAATCAACTTCCTAAGGGCTTCATCTTGCGGTACACAAATGCATTTCTCAAACCACATCATACCTTGTTCATCTTCGCGGAATCCCTTGGCTTTGCCTTCAATCAGGTTGGTTCTGATTTCTTCCATCAATTTGTCTCCCTTCTGAGCTTCTCAGATCTTATCCATAAGTGTCGGCTGTATTTGTAACGATGCTAGAAAACCTTCAGGTACCACTTCCAATCTAAGGTCCTTGAATTCTTTGCATAATTCTTCTGGTAACTCTCCTGCTGTGAGTCCGTTGACGTAGACCTTACGACTCAATGCATCGGCAACTACATTAGCTTTTCCTGGATGATATTGTAAACTCAGATCATAATCTTTGATGAGTTCTAACCATCTCCGTTGTCTTATATTCAGCTCCTTCTGGGTAAAGATATATTTTAGACTCTTGTGGTCGGTGAATACTTCACAACGTTTGCCCATCAGATAATGCCTCCAAGTCTTCAGAGCGTGTACCACAGATGCTAATTCTAAATCATGCGTTGGATAGTTCACTTCATGTTTCTTCAGTTGTCTTGACACGTAAGATACCACTTTGCCTCCTTGCATTAGTACACTTCCCAAACCCTGACCTGAAGCGTCACAATATACTTGGAAGTCTTTCTCCAAATCCGGTAAACACAACACTGGGGCTGAAACTAAAAGTTTCTTTAGTTCTTGAAAACTGTTCTCACATGCCTCCGACCACTCAAACTTTTTATTCTTCTTTAAAAGTTCCATCATAGGCTTGGCTATCTTAGAGAAATTTTCAATAAACCTCCGATAATATCCCGCCAAACCTAAGAAACTTCGGATTTCACCAACATTCTTTGGCGGTTCCCAGTTAGTTACTGCAGACACCTTCTCAGGATCCACTGCAATTCCTTCCTTCGTCACTACGTGGCCTAGGAAACCAACTTTCTCCAACCAAAATTCACATTTACTAAATTTGGCATACAACTTATGCTCCCTAAGTCTCTGTAACACTCGGTGCAGGTGTTCCTCATGTTCTTTGTGACTCTTGGAGTAGACAAGTATGTCATCAATGAATACAACAACAAACTTATCCAGAAAATCCATGAATACTTTATTCATCATGTTCATAAAGTAAGCTGGCGCGTTGGTCAGACCAAATGGCATCACCGTGTATTTATATAGTCCATATCTGGTAGTGAACGTCGTCTTTGGTATATCGAGTTCTCGAACTTTCATTTGAAAATACCCTGACCGCAAATCAATCTTGGAAAACACACAAGCACCCTCTAACTGGTCAAACAGATCATTGATTTTAGGTATTGGGTACTTGTTCTTGATGGTTACTTCATTTAGCGCCCGATAGTCTGTAACCAGCCTCTGGGTACTATCTTTCTCCTCAACAAACAATATCGGTGCTCCCCAAGGTGATGAGCTTGGGCGAATAAATCCTTTCTGTAGGTGTTCGTCCAACTGCTTCTTGAGCTCTTTTAACTCATCCTTGGCCATTGGATACGTCTCTTGGCTATGGGTCCCGTGCCTGGCACTAACTCGATTAGAAACTCCACTTCTCTATCTGGTGGCATTCCCGGCAATTCTTCCGGAAACACGTCAGGATATTCTCTCACTATGGTACCTCTTCAAGGCTAACCCCCTTAAGAGAATTGAGCTTAACCTGTCTCAATTTGAATTTGGACTTAAATCTGATCCTCTTCTTCTCCGGGGTAGTGAGTGAAATCGCTCTGTCTACACAGTCTATAACTCCTTCAAAACGGGTCATCCAATCCATCCCTAGTATGACATCCAGACCTTGGGATTCTAGGATGATTAGATCGACTGGAAAATGATGTTTCCCAATCTTTAAATCCAATTTCCTACACCAGGCATGTACTAACATTTCTCCCCCTGGAGAATTTACCCTCATGGGATTTCTCATGGTTTCCATGGGTAACTCATTATTGTTAACAAAAGCTCTTGATATGAATGAATGTGATGCTCCGGTATCGAATAAAACTAATGCTGTAAAGGAGTTGAGTAGGAACGTACCTATCACAGCATCAGGTTCATCATATACCTCTTCCACGTTGACGTGATTTACTTGGCCTTTCTGGAAAGGGTTGGGCTTGGCAGCTCCCTCGGTCTTCCTTTCTGGGCACTCAGTTGCGTAATGACCTTTGTTCTTACATTTGAAACATAACACCTGACTAATATCCTTCTTAGTCTCAGGATTTGGGCGATGCTGCCCATTACCATTGTTGTTTCCTTGGTGTCCATTGTGAGCATTTCCCTTGAATCCTCCATTGCCTCCTTTGAATCCACCATGGTGGTTATGTCCATGATGTTTGTGGTTATTTCCTCCACTATGATAATTTCCATGCTTGTAACCACTATTGCCTTCATAAGAAGAGTGTTTCTTATATGAAGGTTCTGCGTAGTGCTTGCTGGCAGTATTTTTCCTCTTACGGTTCTCAGCCTTCTTCATATTGTCCTCCAGTGTTATTGCTTGATCAAGGAGGGTCTGGTAATTTGGGGTGTAAGCTACTGACAAAGGGATCTTTAGTTCATCACATAGCCCCCTAAGGAATTTCTCCCTTCTCTTTCCATCGGTGTCAATGTCCTCAGGAGCGTAACGGGACAACGTGTAGAAGTCATCCATATACTCCTTGAGCGACCTGTTACCCTGCCTCAGGCTGCGGAACTCCTCTTTCTTTAAGTTCATAATACCCGTGGAAATGTGTGCATTGCGAAATCCCTCCTTAAAGTCTCCCACGTGAGTCCTTCCAGTGGGTGAGTGATCTGGTAGGTCTCCCACCATTGGGTTGCTGGCCCTTCAAGCAAGTGTGCCGTGAACCTCACTTTTTCGGTGTCAGTGCACTCACATGTCACCAGATCCTTACTAATTGAGCGCAACCAATCATCTGCCACAATTGGCTCAGTTGCGGTTGAGAACTTATTGGGTTTGAGCCTCAGAAACCTAGCCAGCCTGTCAGCTTGAGGTGGCGGTGGTGGCGGTGGCGGTGGGTTATTGTTGTTCTGTGCATGCGCAATGAACTGCGTCATCATCTGCATCAGTTGGGCTTGAGCTGAATTGCATCGTTGTCGGGATCACGATGAGGAGGCATCTGTGGTTTAAGAATATATGAGTAGAGATAGAAAGATCTAAAGAAATATTTCTACCCATACACAATTAACAACAAGCATAAATTAAACACTCAGAAATTTTTGAGAAAACCGTACTAAACGTTTATTTGGCAACGTAACAAGGTTCTGGGAACAAGTACGAAGGTACTTCCATACCACAAGTTGGTAGGTCAATACGATAGGTTATTGTCGACTAACGACTTATTTAGGAGAGGTGGGCAACTACTCGTCCTGGATCCTGGCAAGAAACTCCACGGCGGCTTCAGTCTTGCGGCGCTTCTGTCCAGAACTCGCCTTCCTTGCCTTCCACTCCTCAACCGAGACCTCCTCACCATCAGTGGTGTACATGACTCTCTCCTCGAGGTCTTCCTCCGATTGCTCGCCAGCTGACTCCTTGGCGAGAAGGGCACACTGCTCCTGCAGGGCTGTTATCATCGCCTGCTGTTGGTCCACCTTGTTCCCTAGCTTGAGATTCTCTGCCTCCAGCTTCTGGTTATCCTCCATGAGCTTCTGCTTCTGGGCCTCCTGTGCCTCTGCTAGCTCCTCAGCAGTCTCAATCTGCACTCTCTGCGCCCAACCAGCTCCTTGGCCTGGTCCAGAACCATCATCTCCGAACGTAACTCATACTCAGTCCTGTAGAGTAACGTCTCCAGATCCTCCAAATGTAGCTCAAATATATCCAAGTCCTTGCGACCCTCCACTGTCCAGTATGGCATTCCCTGAGCGTCACGCTTGCGAAGTACTGCTCACAGATACGGGACAAAGCCTCCTGCTTTGCCATCAAAGTCCAGTCCCCCAAGAGGTGTACTTCTTCTTGAAAACAATCGGCGCAGTGGGTGTACCAATAGGCCTGGGCAATATCTCTATCTCAATCTCCCAGCGGTGGACTTTGGGTACATCTGAAGGCATCCTTCTACCCTTGAAGATAGGAGGAACGAGGCTCAGAACTCTGCAGATACCCATCAGCTGTCTACCGAAGACACAGGTGTCATCGTCGGTCGGAACTCTCATGTGGGTGAAGACAGACATCTACACAAAGGTTAGAGAAAAGAATCAGAACAAGTATTACGATGGTTAGTCAAGAAAAATATAATTAATTGAAATAACTTAGTAAAATTTTAAAATGCAGAAAATAAATTTTGGATTCCTAGGGTCAACCTATATCTATCCAAACCTAGGGTTTCGAACCTACAGGCAACACATTGCTCTGATACCATCTGTAGTGACCTTGCCTTTTAAAATAGACAAGATACCTATGTATAGTGCTAGTCCCTGGATCGACTCGCTAGCACACACAGTACAGGATGAAATACCATAACAGTGCATCATTTTATTACACGCATGATCCATAATTCAAAGTAGTTTCGATTACAAAGTGCATAGCTCGAAGCTAGCTTTATTTAGAGTAAACAGCAGAAATAAACATTAAGCATGGAGTCTCCATCATCTTCATGCTGCCACAGGCGAACATGTTGGTTGTAGACTCGAAGCCCTATCACGCACCTTACTCATCGTCCGAACAATCTGCAACAGTAAAAGCGTTGCAGCCAAAAATTGGTAAGAACCATTGGAATGGATCTGGCAAGTGACACTTGTGGACTCATAATGGCAAACTCTGAGACCTATATGCTTATTTGGCTGGAGGAGTTCAAGGCTCTTTGGCGTAAAGCAAATTTTATCCTAGCTTTCACAATATTTTCTTTTCCATCTAGTCGAGACAATTCCTGGTATACATTCCAGTGCCAAATGAGGCAATTCCTGGAATATTTCCAGTGTCCCATTTCTACCCTTGTTCACCCATTAAAATTTTATTTAAGAAATTGGAATGGTGAGATTCTCTATCGACATCCTTGTCCAGCTGCTCAAAATTGTCCGTAACCGGGGACACGGCTATGATCATAGTTTTATTACTCTTGAGAGTTTGTGGCACTTTCCCCACTAGACTCAACTAACCCAAACTTCCTAATCACTCAATTAGTGAGAAGGAAAGGAGAGAGTCGAGACGAGATCTTTCAGAAGAGCTTTCCCATACACCTGTCCGAACAATACCCACCTACAACCCCTACATCTGATTGTTCGTCCGGTCGGGTCCACTCAACTTAGTCAATCAAGAAAGAGCCCATTTGACTAGTGGCTGCACTGGAAGCAATCTAAACACAGAGTGACATCGAATCTCTTTGTTCTTGGGTGGCCGTTGACAAGTGCACGTACTCAGGTATAACCATGGAAATGGCCCTGAGCAGCCACTCAACTTTGACCACCAATAGAGCAAAACCAATTGCCACCCAGGTAGTTCATTATCTTAGTAGAGTTTTTATCCTTTCATACCACAATAAAACATTTTGCATTGCAGTTCTAACATCTACCAAGTTAATGGGTACCTAGACCAACAGGAATATGTGGTGTATACTAAACAGTTCTGCATAGCATAATAATACTCCTATCATGCATACTACGGAAATAGCTAAAGTGCAAATAGTAAAATAGTAGGACTTTTATGCTTGAGTATCACTTGCCTTGGCAACCAGCTGAGCAGGAGCAACAACCACAAGAGTAACCGGGACCCTCCGAATAATCTAACAAATAGCACAAATCACAAATAAGCAACCATACCATTATAACAATACAAAAATATATGCCATGCATGAGTGTATGCAAAAGACACACAGCACAAGTAAATCATATTATTATTCTCTGGTTATTGCTATATGCATGATGCCACAAGCCAATTTTTTAATAATTTACTTAATAGGAATAAATTCCAAAACACCTAAATAGGGGCAAACACACCAATTCTAAAGTTTCTGCATAAAAACATTTTATAAAATTTGGTAAACACTGCTACTGTACAGAGGACATCTAAACAAGATTTTAGAAATTTGATTCACTCAAAAAGGATTTGTAAAACTCATTTTATAGCCTAAACAAGTTAATACACATTCTACAAAAAGAAAGTTTGTGCACGATACAAAAATTAACTAAAACTATACTAATAGATTCTACTCATTTTTCTGAATCTATGGACATCAAAATCACTAAAATTGGATTTGTGGTTTAGGAGATATGAATTTTACAAGTTTGGATGGTTTTCTGCCTAAAAACAGAAAAACAGATAAAGGTGAAAGAAACCGGGCCACGTGGCGGCTCCCGATTGGATGATACCGATTTAGTATTTTAAATAAAACGTGGCCGACCGATCAAGATCTAACGGCCCAGATTGAAAGGGTCATAAACCGGCGGCGCGCTGGCCGGAACCCTAGCCGAGGCGGCGGCGACGGCGCGGCATGCGCGTTCCGGCATGCATAGAGGGTGAGGGGACTAGCGAGGCTCACCACGAGGTTCAGGAGGTCGAGGCGGACGTGGTGGCGAAGCGGAGAGAAGCTGCGCGTCCTGGTCGTCTCGGAATCTCTCGCCGGAGTAGCTCCAGCGGGCGGCGGTGTCGGGCCGAGGATGCTCGCGTCGACCTGGGGCACAGGAGAGGGCGAAAAACGTGTCAAAAGGTGCGCAAGGAGGAATGGAAGGGAGAGGAGGCAGAGAGAGGGCGCGGGGACGCTGGGCTTCACCGGAATCGACGGAATCGGCCGTCGGCCGTGGCGGAGATGTGAGCTTGATTTGGAGCAGCCCGGTGTCGATTGGGGGGTGAGAGGAGGGGGCAAAGAGAGAGGAGGGAGTGGGGAATAAGTAGGACATCGTGGGAGGGGGAGGGGTGCGGCATAACACCGGAATCAAGAGGGGGAGATGGTGGCAGTTTCGGCCATTGAAGGCCACGGGAGTGGAAGAGACGATGACGTCAGCATGACGTCATCTTTTTTTTATTCTTTTCTGAAAAAGCTTAATATCTCTTAAAATATAAGTCCAAAAATTATAAAAAAAATTCTAAAAGTTTGAAAATAAAAACTCTACCAGAATGTATTATTTGGAAAATATTTTGCACACTTTTTTATTTACAGGAATGCCCCTGGCATTTAAATGGCTTTTAAAGGCCATTACTCTTAAAAGAAAATATAGCTCAAATATTTATGTTTTTAGGAAAAAAGTATTTAATTACAAATGCACAAATGCAGTGAATGATGCCATGATATGCATGAATTGTGTCGGGGGGAAGCCCCCGAGTGGGGTCAATATGGTAAAATAAGGTTGACTCGGAGTTGACCGAGTCAATGGAAACCGACATATCATACTGGCTTATCCGGATTCGTCCGAGTCAGGTCAAACCGACATAGCCTTATGTCGGATCATGCTTATTATATGTCGGACTATCCTTTGTTGTTCTTATGTGCAGGAGGGAGTAAACCGAGTTATCAGCTAGGGCACACTTATGTCTGTTGAAGGTCATCTCGGACGGTGGTCCAAGCTCCTTGAGACACGGAGCGAAACAAGGGCGGCGGCGTGATGCAAGTGGACGGCGTGCCAAGCCTCGGCCATGCCTCTGACGCGTGCGGCGCGGCACAGTGGCGCTAGGCCTAGGCTTGGGCGTGCTGTCGGGTGCAGCGGCGACCGTGGCGACCGGCGCTGCCACGGTCTGGGTATGGCGCAGCGGCGCCCGTGCCGGCCGGAGACCAAGGAGTATGGCGCCAGTAGCAATGTTTTACACTGTAACTCTGGGTTTCCCTATATAAGGGGTACCAGGGGCTCCTCTTACAGGGACGATCCCCGGACGATAGGCAGAGAGGCTGAGCAAATACTTAGCATTTCCTGGGAGCTAGAGGAGAGCCAGAGAGCTATTCTCAGACTCGGTAGAGGCTTAGATCTTGCCGCTCTTTGCATACAGCTCAAGGAGCAAGCTTGTAACTAGTTGTAAACCACATATAAATCAAGCGGCAAGCAGGAGTAGGGGTGTTATCTCCTCACGAGAGCCCCGAACCTGGGTAAATTGCGTGTGTGTGAGTGTGAGTGTGTGTGTGTTCGTGTCTGTACGCCGTGCGTGCAAACCCTCCCCGGTATCTCCAGCGTCCAATCGGCCCCACATCAAGCCTATATGGCATCTGCCGTGACACCACCACGACAGTTGGCGCCCACCGTGGGGTCAGCAGCGGCGCTGGCTGGTGTGTTCATCCGGACGGGTTCCTTCATCGAGTCGGGTGAGCGCGTTCTCTGTGGCCTCGTCCACAGGTTCGGCTCGCTCAACGTCGTCAGCGACAACGCCGGCTGTTTCGGCAGCAGGCCGCTACCCCGGAACGGCTGCCTCATCGAGTTCGGCTCCCTCACCGTCTACGTCGCCACCGAGGTTCCCTGCCAGTTTCCCGAAAGGGTGCAGGTTGCAGCGGATCCCCCCGCTGTGTGCGCAGCTCGCGGCCGACGTATCGCCCGTCCCGCTGCTAGCTGTGCAGAGGTCATGATGACCGCCCCGGTTGTTGATGCCGAGGTCAGCACCAGAACTACCAGGACGGCGCGCCCGCCGTTGGAGAGGCCGGAGAATCGTCCGGAGCAGGCCGGTACATCAGCTGTGCCGGTAACGCCGAGTCCTCTTCAGGACGTGATCGAGAAGCTGGCGACGCCAGTGGCTCCGAGCGCAGATGTTGCTCTGACTCAGGCGGAGTTGGAACAGCAGCGTCAGGAGATACTCCGAGAGGCTCAGGTGGTGGCCCAAGTCAGACAGGACTTCGACATATCCCTCCGTGAGTACAATATCGCTCATGGTTTTACGCCGGTAGCCAACCCGGTTAGTCGCATAAATGAGGTACGTGCTAGAGGTAGAGACCTCAATGCCGAGATAGCTAGAGATGGTAGAGCCAGATCTGGTAAAACTGCTAGTCATGTGTCGGCAGGCCGGCCGAAATATAGTACCCCGGGCAAGAATCTTAGAGCTGTAACACCTCGAAAATTCGTCCCTAATTTTAGCGGTGTTTTCTGACACCTGAAAAACTTTTTCCTCTATTCCTAAATGTTTCTTCAAATCTTTTGAGGATGATTTGACTTTGGAATTGCTCTCTCAAATTTTTCCCGGTGATCCACGAACCACTCCAGCACCCGTGATAATTTTTCTGCTTAGGTTTTCTCTCGAAAACCCTAGCCCTGATTATCGAACCTCTAAAACCCTTTACTCCACCTACCAAAGAAAAGCCTGTTTCCAAAGCTGGAAAAATTCCACCAAAAATACCAGAGACTCCCCTCCTCATACAAAGACAATCCATCCAAAAATATTGCATACTTCAATGCAATATTTCCAAGTTTATCCATATTCTCCATTATGCCATTTTCAATCCAGAAATTGTCTAGACACCTTCCACTCATCCAAAAATTCTGCAATTTTGGTGAGGTGCATGATTTGACCTCCTGATCATTTCACTCCATTGGCCCAACCTCATTTGAGCAATATTTGAGGTACTTCCTTTGTAATGCCCTTTCCATGCCTAATTGGGATTTCCAAAGCAACCCCTAGCTACAAAAATAATTTGGCATTACCACTTTGCCAAGTTGACAAGATACCCTACACAACCCCATCTCCCCAATATCAGATCAATATTGTTTGAGGAAGTGCTTTTGGCATATCCATGCCATTAGGGCATTTTCGGACACCAATTTATTTTACCAACCTACAGGCATCCAATTGAGCTCAAACTTCACAAACATACTACATACACCTATCCTAACCTACTGTGAATTTTGGGGATTTTTCTGAGATGTGCAAGGCCCCTGTCATTTCATCGAACACCTGGCGCACCCTTGGTTTTCTGAAAATCTTGTATTGCGAAGTGTGGAGTTTTTGAGTGTGGCCAGTTTGGTTGTCTTGGTCTTGTCCTTGTGAACCTAGTGGTGCAATCCTTTTTCAGTTTAGAGCTCCGAGTCACCGGGAACGCGACGATGCCGCCCGTGTCGCGCTCTGGACGTCCGGGACGCGCTTTGGCATGACCTAAACCCCGCTTACTGCCATGGTCGGTGCCTAATCCGGCTGCTGCAGTGCGCCTCGTGCTCCACTGTGCCTCCAGCACGACTGCCTTATCCCCCCCCGTTCTTATCCTCCCCCATTCATGGCTTGGAGGGACGTTGGTGCACCGGTGGCCGTCACCCTTCAATGGCCACACCGGCCACCATCTACTTCTCCTCCTCTCCTCTATATTAAGCCACCCCAGCAGCCCCCGAGCGAACCCTAGCCAGTCCACTCCTTTCCCTCTCCCCTGCCCTCCTCATTCGGCTCTCATGGGTAGGAGAGAGCACACAAAAAAAAAAAGTTGGCCACCATGGCCGAAGCACATGAGCCTGCGTGCTCGAGCAACCCAGCACCTCCCCCTAGCCCGATCCTCCCCTCTCGTGCGCAGCACTCAAACTCACTTCCCCTCCCTAGCTACCCAGCTCACTCTCCTCTGCATCCTCTGCAACCATCGAGGGAAAGGGGCACGACACGCTCGTGCTCGGCCGCCCTCGGTGAAGCTCGGGAGCTCACGGTAGCACGCTCCCCGGCTCCCCCTTCCGCCTGAGCCCTCCCCAAGCCGCTACTTCCCTCGGCCTCCACTCTGCCGTGCCCTGGCTGGCCGGGCAGCAAGGCGGAGGAGCCACCCGTGCTCACCACCGCCACGGCCGAGCCCGGCGGCAGCGCACCGACGTCAGCACCTCCTCCCCGCGCCTGGGAGCCGCCCCGAGCGTGGTGGTCCGCGGCGAGCTCGTCCCCGCCATCAGCTTCGCCCTCTCTGCGCGATTCCCCACCGCCGCCCCGTCCGTGTCATGGCTGTGCCCTCCCGGGCCGCCGCCATGGCCAAGCCGCCCGTGCCCGAAGCGGCGTCCTCCCCGGCTCCCTAGCCCCTTCCCCGACCGCGGCGTGCCGCCCTGGGCCGCCCCCGCCGCCGGTCGACCCTCCCGGCGAGCCCCTGGCCGTCCCCGGCCAGCTCCTGCGTCGGTACGCGGGATGGAGGAAGAAGGCCTCCTGTGGTCGATCCCCTGCTCTTCTCTCTTTTTTTTTTCTATTCTATTTTGGATCGGTCTGAATCGTTTTCCTTGGTCCAGCCCAGCAGAGCAGCAACACGCGACCCAGCCTTGGCCTGCCAGCGGCCCGGCCAGGCGCAGCGCTGGCACGCGCGCGTGCAACGCGCCGTGGCCCAGCATCGGCCCACGCCGTATTTTTTTTTGGGGATCTGTTTTCCTTTTTCCTGCTGGACAGATGTTGGAACCCCCGTATCTTTTGAACCGTGACTCCGTTCGAGGTGATTCAAATTTGTAAAATCCTAGTTTTAAGAGATCTATCCAGCGGTATAGGTTTTATATTATTGTAAAATGTTTAAATGCTCAGCATCCTTATGCACATGCGTAGGTGTTTTCCGCGGTACCGGCAAACCGATCCCCTAAACCGTGGCGTCCGTGACCTCCAAGCCAAATGGCGTCGATCGTCGAAGGCAAGCTAACCCCTTGCTATGATCCGTCCCGCAATGCTTGTTTGTTTGATTGCTTAATACTAGGTCGGGTGAATTATAGTGTTGTCTGTATATTATGCTTGCCTGAGTGTTGTTCTTGTTTAGTATGAAACTTATATTATTGTTCCTGCCATGTTGCATATTCTGTCATATTTTAATTTATTGCACTACCTTATATTGCTTATCTGTGCAACACTCACATTCCCGAGACAATGGCCGGGTCTCCCGCCTCAAGTCAAAGGAATGGGGGAATTATTACAATTGTGCGTCTCGCGCTTGCGGGGCTTTGTTTGGTTCTTTTCCTCTTCGCCGAGGTGAGGAGCGGACGAATGTCGTCTTATGATCCTCGGGGTTGAGGGCATTCGCCAAAAGAGTTATTTGCCTTGTCCCTCCGTCAAATATGGTTGGCATAGACCACCCGGACTGCGACGCTTGGGAGCTGACTTTCCATTTGGTTCTTTTTGCCGAGATTGCTGACACCACGTCGAGGGAACCCTCGAGTGGAATGGATGCCCTCTCATTCTTATGATTGCTTTTCGGTTAGTTTTGGAGACTATATGCCCAACTCCCCACTTCCTGGTCAACGGTCGGACGATAACGCCGCCAAAGACTTGCGCGTGGAGGAACGGATGCGTCACAGACTCCGCCTGTGCTATATTATTATACTAACCCCCGAGTGACACCGGCCGGGTTGCCCGCCACAGTCACCCGGGTATGCTTATTATTATTCTGTGACTCTAACCCTGAGTGACACCGGCCGGGTCTCCCGCCACCGTCACCCGGGTATTCTTGTTATTCTGTGACACTAACCCCCGTGTGACACCGGCCGGGTTGCCCGCCACAGTCACCCGGGTATTATTATTGTGATGTGGTTATTTATTCATGCAAGTGTTAGGCATGTTCTAGGCTATGTTTGTTTGTGCTTGTTTGTGTTGCTAATGCCTTGTTGGTTGAGATTATTATGTTGAACTAATCCTTTGTTGGTTGGGCTTGTGAATGCTGAAACTTGATTAAATGAAACACCCCTCCAAACAACGATGAGGTCTATTCATAGTGCCACTAATCTGAACCCTTGAACGCACTACCACTGTCGCCCCAAATGGGAGAGCCTTAACCTATGTAACCTATCAAGCCTCCTTGGATGCTACCCTCTTGGCAAGTCTAGTCGGTTACTGCATAGTTGTGGTCGGGGCTAGTCTTGCGAAGGTTCCGGAGCTAGGCGTTGCTCATTCGTTGGGGACGTGCCGGATTCACTTCGTCATAAGACTTAGCCCGAGTGGTAAGTCGGTAGTTATTCAAGGAGTGTCCTGGTAGCGTGAACGGTTATGTAAGTGTATCTTGCCTTAGCTAAGTAAGGTGCATTTAGATGAGTGGTAACTGCAAACTCTCGAGAGTCTCAACCTAGCAAGCTAGCCTCGTTCCTGGGATATGGAACAACAGTTCAGTGTCGGTCACACTGTGTGTCTTTGTCGTGTCCGGAGGTCAAACTTAAGATTTGTTTGAAAGAATTATGAACGACCTGATCACACTTAATAAACAATAAGATGATGCAGGGAATGTTATTTGAGATGTCAATTGAGATAAGGCCAGTGGGCCTAGCAGTGGTGACAGATGAGGTTAGCCTCGTGAGGCTAGAGGCCAGTGGGCCTAGCTGTGATAAGATGATCTGTTGTGTTACTTACCAACGGGTACCCCGTTATTCGTCACAGGTAAGCTCTTTGTGTGACCCCCGGTACACGATCCAACCCCACCTGGCTTGGACTCTGTACTGGTGGTACTCCCATTGTTTGCTTATACCATGTTTTATTAAGATGCCATGTTGCTACCCACTTGGACTGCCGTAAGTAGTCACTTGCCATGTTTAGGTTATTTTCTGTCGCTAGTTACTTGTTGCCTGATTGTTTGACCGTTCATGTCTTGTGGTTATTCTCTTGCGAGTACATCATTGTACTCAGACTGGCTTTTCATGTGGCCAGACTTTGAGAGGATCCTTCTACTACCTTAGCAAGGAGATGGAGAAAGAGCGTGCTAGGATCAGTAGCCCAGCCAGATGCCTGTGGAATGGAGCCGCACCAAGCCGTTGTCGTATCTTGTCTTCCGCTGCCAGTTGAACTCTGTCCAGTGCCACACTCGGCCATGATAAATCTTCATGCCTTGATGGCCCTGTAAACCATTTGTAGCCCTTTGGGCCTGATTGTGTAATGATATTTTCGCTATGTTGCATTGTCGTAACGTGCGTCCAGATATCCTGGGCTGGCGCACGGGGCGACCACCTCTCTGGCGATATGTGTCAGAGGGGGGTGCCACAGAGTATGGTATCAGAGCACCAGGCTGGCTGTAGACTACCCTAGCATGGAAAGACCGCCTTACCTTTGCCCGACAATGACCCGATGGATTTAACCCATTCCTGCCTAACTGGCAAGGCCAGTGTTGGTCAACAGTATGGTGCAGTAGGACCTGTCCCAATCCTCCCCAACAAGACGAGCCGGTTTCTTCCATGAGAAGAAGCCGACCTTACCCAGTGAACCTGAGACCCGGTCCTAGTTGCTTTATAACCCACCCTCGCCTGCAATCCTGGGCAACCCAGCCCTCTTGAAGCAGGATCCCGCAAAGGAATCCCGCGTTCTTATCTCATCCTACACCCAGAGACAAATAATCCGATGGCGAACCCCAAGGCCGTCCTGGAAACCACTGCCGAGGATCATGGCGGATTTCCACTGATGCTTTGGAAGGCCGTCTGTGTTCTCCTTGGTAGGCCTGCTCGCCCTCGATATGTGGTGTTCGAGAACTCACTCTCGCCTGCCGGAAGTGAATTTCGAGCAGACGTGCATATCGGCTCGTGTCCGTTGGGGACAAGCCAGCCTTACTTGATCCAAGGTTGGACCATGCCCACTCTTCCTCAAGCCATCCAGGTAGCAGCCTGGGAAGGTCTCGTCCGCCTGCGGTACTCTGAACCAGCAATGGCGAAAAGTCGAGCTTTCCACCTTCTCCCAGCTAGACCCCAGTCTGGTGCGGAGGCTGTCCAAACTTCCGTTAGAGAAGAGGTCGACCCTGCCGTTATTACCCTGGTCACTTACGGGGCTGCAATGACAAAGTTTTGCCATTCTCTGAGGGATGAACTCTTCACCACAAGGCGCAACCTTGGTCGTGCCCGCATGCAACTGCGTCGAGCAGGGAACCTACCTAACCCCGACCTTGGGCCAGCTCAGAGTACAGGACTCCCGTTCCCAGGTGATTTGCCGGGATCCAGTCTTGATGCCTCTGGGACACAAGCACCAGCCCCAGCCCAGCAGTACCTCCAAGCAGGAGGTATAATCCTCGAAGGCGTGCCTGCAATTCCCCACCCCGCGGGAGATGGAGATGTGGACACCACTCTTCGTCTCGGCCGCGCTCCACCGACTACCAGAGGCCGCCAAGCGGAGTAGAACCCATGTTTAGCCAGCCTGAGTGGCGCCTTTATGTTGGTAGGTGAGAATCAGCGAGGTTGTTTGTTTTTCTTGTATTGGCTTGTAATGCTAGTTTGTTGTTTGTTTTCTGGTTGATGTCGAATCAACTCGTAATAAAACTTGGTGTTCTTATTCTCTTGTTAACCGGTATGGTTGAAATGATTATGCCATACCACTGCAAATGATTTTTGAAATAACCCTATCTCACAATGTCTGTGAACCAGATTATCGGTGGCACACGTATTTCCTTTTAAAAGAAACCCTGTTATTTTTCAAAACCTGTGTAAGCATGAAAATGAATATACAGCTTTTCTAAAATAAAAACCGTAAACCGTTGTGTTCCCAAACTTGAGTTAATTGTTTGTCCAAGTTGAATCTTCACTTGTTGGCTGATAGTTTGGTTGTAGATCTTGTTTGATCTTGCCAGGTTCGTGTTTGGTGAGCAAAACTTTAGATTTAATTTTAATATATGTGCTAGTAGATCCTATGTTGATTGAGTTGCGTGAGCCCCTGCCATGCCATCCTTAGAATGCATGAGTGTGGTAAAAATATCATGACTTGATAATGTTTGTTTTGGGAAAATATCGTGCTGAGTATTAATCTCTTGAATGTTAAACTCTAATATGGTGTAAAAAAAAAGTTTTAAAATATTTTAAATATAGGGGTAAATTGAACCATACAAGAAATATCTTGTTATAACCCCAGGGATCTCTATTAGTCTCCGAATCTCGGGACGAGATTCTTTTTAAGGGGGGAAGGTTTGTAACACCCCGAAAATTCGTCCCTAATTTTAGCGGTGTTTTCTGACACCTGAAAAACTTTTTCCTCTATTCCTAAATGTTTCTTCAAATCTTTTGAGGATGATTTGACTTTGGAATTGCTCTCTCAAATTTTTCCCGGTGATCCACGAACCACTCCAGCACCCGTGATAATTTTTCTGCTTAGGTTTTCTCTCGAAAACCCTAGCCCTGATTATCGAACCTCTAAAACCCTTTACTCCACCTACCAATGAAAAGGCTGTTTCCAAAGCTGGAAAAATTCCACCAAAAATACCAGAGACTCCCCTCCTCATACAAAGACAATCCATCCAAAAATATTGCATACTTCAATGCAATATTTCCAAGTTTATCCATATTCTCCATTATGCCATTTTCAATCCAGAAATTGTCTAGACACCTTCCACTCATCCAAAAATTCTGCAATTTTGGTGAGGTGCATGATTTGACCTCCTGATCATTTCACTCCATTGGCCCAACCTCATTTGAGCAATATTTGAGGTACTTCCTTTGTAATGCCCTTTCCATGCCTAATTGGGATTTCCAAAGCAACCCCTAGCTACAAAAATAATTTGGCATTACCACTTTGCCAAGTTGACAAGATACCCTACACAACCCCATCTCCCCAATATCAGATCAATATTGTTTGAGGAAGTGCTTTTGGCATATCCATGCCATTAGGGCATTTTCGGACACCAATTTATTTTACCAACCTACAGGCATCCAATTGAGCTCAAACTTCACAAACATACTACATACACCTATCCTAACCTACTGTGAATTTTGGGGATTTTTCTGAGATGTGCAAGGCCCCTGTCATTTCATCGAACACCTGGCGCACCCTTGGTTTTCTGAAAATCTTGTATTGCGAAGTGTGGAGTTTTTGAGTGTGGCCAGTTTGGTTGTCTTGGTCTTGTCCTTGTGAACCTAGTGGTGCAATCCTTTTTCAGTTTAGAGCTCCGAGTCACCGGGAAAGCGACGATGCTGCCCGTGTCGCGCTCTGGACGTCCGGGACGCGCTTTGGCATGACCTAAACCCCGCTTACTGCCATGGTCGGTGCCTAATCCGGCTGCTGCAGTGCGCCTCGTGCTCCACTGTGCCTCCAGCACGACTGCCTTATCCCCCCCGTTCTTATCCTCCCCCATTCATGGCTTGGAGGGACGTTGGTGCACCGGTGGCCGTCACCCTTCAATGGCCACACCGGCCACCATCTACTTCTCCTCCTCTCCTCTATATTAAGCCACCCCAGCAGCCCCCGAGCGAACCCTAGCCAGTCCACTCCTTTCCCTCTCCCCTGCCCTCCTCATTCGGCTCTCATGGGTAGGAGAGAGCACACAAAAAAAATAGTTGGCCACCATGGCCGAAGCACATGAGCCTGCGTGCTCGAGCAACCCAGCACCTCCCCCTAGCCCGATCCTCCCCTCTCGTGCGCAGCACTCAAACTCACTTCCCCTCCCTAGCTACCCAGCTCACTCTCCTCTGCATCCTCTGCAACCATCGAGGGAAAGGGGCACGACACGCTCGTGCTCGGCCGCCCTCGGTGAAGCTCGGGAGCTCACGGTAGCACGCTCCCCGGCTCCCCCTTCCGCCTGAGCCCTCCCCAAGCCGCTACTTCCCTCGGCCTCCACTCTGCCGTGCCCTGGCTGGCCGGGCAGCAAGGCGGAGGAGCCACCCGTGCTCACCACCGCCACGGCCGAGCCCGGCGGCAGCGCACCGACGTCAGCACCTCCTCCCCGCGCCTGGGAGCCGCCCCGAGCGTGGTGGTCCGCGGCGAGCTCGTCCCCGCCATCAGCTTCGCCCTCTCTGCGTGATTCCCCACCGCCGCCCCGTCCGTGTCATGGCTGTGCCCTCCCGGGCCGCCGCCATGGCCAAGCCGCCCGTGCCCGAAGCGGCGTCCTCCCCGGCTCCCTAGCCCCTTCCCCGACCGCGGCGTGCCGCCCTGGGCCGCCCCCGCCGCCGGTCGACCCTCCCGGCGAGCCCCTGGCCGTCCCCGGCCAGCTCCTGCGTCGGTACGCGGGATGGAGGAAGAAGGCCTCCTGTGGTCGATCCCCTGCTCTTCTCTCTTTTTTTTTTCTATTCTATTTTGGATCGGTCTGAATCGTTTTCCTTGGTCCAGCCCAGCAGAGCAGCAACACGCGACCCAGCCTTGGCCTGCCAGCGGCCCGGCCAGGCGCAGCGCTGGCACGCGCGCGTGCAACGCGCCGTGGCCCAGCATCGGCCCACGCCGTATTTTTTTTTGGGGATCTGTTTTCCTTTTTCCTGCTGGACAGATGTTGGAACCCCCGTATCTTTTGAACCGTGACTCCGTTCGAGGTGATTCAAATTTGTAAAATCCTAGTTTTAAGAGATCTATCCAGCGGTATAGGTTTTTATATTATTGTAAAATTTTTAAATGCTCAGCATCCTTATGCACATGCGTAGGTGTTTTCCGCGGGTACCGGCAAACCGATCCCCTAAACCGTGGCGTCCGTGACTTCCAAGCCAAATGGCATCGACCATCGAAGGCAAGCTAACCCCTTGCCATGATCCGTCCCGCAATGCTTGTTTGTTTGATTGCTTAATACTATGTCGGGTGAATTATATTGTTGTCTGTATATTATGCTTGCCTGAGTGTTGTTCTTGTTTAGTATGAAACTTATATTATTGTTCCTGCCATGTTGCATATCCTGTCATATTTTAATTTATTGCACTACCTTATATTGCTTATCTGTGCAACACTCACATTCCCGAGACAATGGCCGGGTCTCCCGCCTCAAGTCAAAGGAATGGGGGAATTATTACAATTGTGCGTCTCGCGCTTACGGGGCTTTGTTTGGTTCTTTTCCTCTTCGCCGAGGTGAGGAGCGGACGAATGTCGTCTTATGATCCTCGGGGTTGAGGGCATTCGCCAAAAGAGTTATTTGCCTTGTCCCTCCGTCAAATATGGTTGGCATAGACCACCCGGACTGCGACGCTTGGGAGCTGACTTTCCATTTGGTTCTTTTTGCCGAGATTGCTGACACCACGTCGAGGGAACCCTCGAGTGGAATGGATGCCCTCTCATTCTTATGATTGCTTTTCGGTTAGTTTTGGAGACTATATGCCCAACTCCCCACTTCCTGGTCAACGGTCGGACGATAACGCCGCCAAAGACTTGCGCGTGGAGGAACGGATGCGTCACAGACTCCGCCTGTGCTATATTATTATACTAACCCCCGAGTGACACCGGCCGGGTTGCCCGCCACAGTCACCCGGGTATGCTTATTATTATTCTGTGACTCTAACCCCTGAGTGACACCGGCCGGGTCTCCCGCCACCGTCACCCGGGTATTCTTGTTATTCTGTGACACTAACCCCCGTGTGACACCGGCCGGGTTGCCCGCCACAGTCACCCGGGTATTATTATTGTGATGTGGTTATTTATTCATGCAAGTGTTAGGCATGTTCTAGGCTATGTTTGTTTGTGCTTGTTTGTGTTGCTAATGCCTTGTTGGTTGAGATTATTATGTTGAACTAATCCTTTGTTGGTTGGGCTTGTGAATGCTGAAACTTGATTAAATGAAACACCCCTCCAAACAACGATGAGGTCTATTCATAGTGCCACTAATCTGAACCCTTGAACGCACTACCACTGTCGCCCCAAATGGGAGAGCCTTAACCTATGTAACCTATCAAGCCTCCTTGGATGCTACCCTCTTGGCAAGTCTAGTCGGTTACTGCATAGTTGTGGTCGGGGCTAGTCTTGCGAAGGTTCCGGAGCTAGGCGTTGCTCATTCGTTGGGGACGTGCCGGATTCACTTCGTCATAAGACTTAGCCCGAGTGGTAAGTCGGTAGTTATTCAAGGAGTGTCCTGGTAGCGTGAACGGTTATGTAAGTGTATCTTGCCTTAGCTAAGTAAGGTGCATTTAGATGAGTGGTAACTGCAAACTCTCGAGAGTCTCAACCTAGCAAGCTAGCCTCGTTCCTGGGATATGGAACAACAGTTCAGTGTCGGTCACACTGTGTGTCTTTGTCATGTCCGGAGGTCAAACTTAAGATTTGTTTGAAAGAATTATGAACGACCTGATCACACTTAATAAACAATAAGATGATGCAGGGAATGTTATTTGAGATGTCAATTGAGATAAGGCCAGTGGGCCTAGCAGTGGTGACAGATGAGGTTAGCCTCGTGAGGCTAGAGGCCAGTGGGCCTAGCTGTGATAAGATGATCTGTTGTGTTACTTACCAACGGGTACCCCGTTATTCGTCACAGGTAAGCTCTTTGTGTGACCCCCGGTACACGATCCAACCCCACCTGGCTTGGACTCTGTATTGGTGGTACTCCCATTGTTTGCTTATACCAGGTTTTATTAAGATGCCATGTTGCTACCCACTTGGACTGCCGTAAGTAGTCACTTGCCATGTTTAGGTTATTTTCTGTCGCTAGTTACTTGTTGCCTGATTGTTTGACCGTTCATGTCTTGTGGTTATTCTCTTGCGAGTACATCATTGTACTCAGACTGGCTTTTCATGTGGCCAGACTTTGAGAGGATCCTTCTACTACCTTAGCAAGGAGATGGAGCAAGAGCGTGCTAGGATCAGTAGCCCAGCCAGATGCCTGTGGAATGGAGCCGCACCAAGCCGTTGTCGTATCTTGTCTTCCGCTGCCAGTTGAACTCTGTCCAGTGCCACACTCGGCCATGATAAATCTTCATGCCTTGATGGCCATGTAAACCATTTGTAGCCCTTTGGGCCTGATTGTGTAATGATATTTTCGCTATGTTGCATTGTCGTAACGTGCGTCCAGATATCCTGGGCTGGCGCACGGGGCGACCACCTCTCTGGCGATATGTGTCAGAGGGGGGTGCCACAAGAGCTGCTGAGGCTGCTATAGCTGAGTTACCTAATTTATCCGGTGAAGCTCGTAGTAGGCAGCAGGACCGAGTTAATGAGTTGGTAGCTGTAGCCAACAGGCAGAATGAGGCATACCGGAATGCAAATCCGGGTGTAGGAGGATCCGGGTACCTTTACTCGGGTGGAAATGCTGGAGGAGCGTCCAAGGGACAGGCCTCTTCGCCCTATGTCGGCGCAAGCCGGGGCCAGAGTGTGAACTCTGGCAAGAACAAACAGCTGCAGGCGTATGATCCGGTATATGCCGGAAAGCAGAAGGCTGGCCAAGGCAATGTCGGCCAGGGAGGCCCAGGACCCGTTCAGGGTAGACAAGAGGCCAACCGGGTCAATCCGGTGAATCCGGGTCAGCCACCTCGGTATCCGGCACCCATTCCACCTCGTCATCAAGCGGGTGCCGGGTATGCTGAGCCGGCCGCTGACCGGTACGACGACGGTTACTCGGCCATGGAGCGTGCCGGGTACACAAGATACAGAGATCTGGCGACCGAGGGTGCACTCGGTGCCAGGCTGGGAGCTCGCCAGCTACCGGCTCACGACGTCCGCAACAAGCTTGACAGAATCTATCTGTCTGAACTGCTGGAGGAGCAAGGCCCACCGGGTCCTACGTGCTTTGGGCCCCGGATCATGAAACAGCCACCGGTGCCGAATTTCCAGCTCCCCCGGGGTGCAAATACCTATGACGGCAGCACCAAGCCGGAGGACTGGTTGACCGATTACGTCACAGCGGTGCATATCGCTGGTGGCAGTCGCCGATGGGCCGTGCGGTATGTACCGCAGATGCTAGAGGGACCAGCCCGAATCTGGCTGAACAATCTGGAGGAGAACAGCATTGACTGTTGGCTTGACTTCTCCGACGCTTTCGTCAGCAACTTCTCCAGCACTTACAAGAGGCCGAATCGACCTCAGTAGCTGTCCATGTGTCGGCAGCGTGAAGACGAAACAGACCGGGAGTACCTGACCCGGTGGAGCACGATCCGGAACTCCTGTGAAGGAGTGATCGAGTCACAAGCCATTGCGTGGTTTGCGCAAGGATGCCGACATGGCTCCATGCTTTGGCAGAGGCTCCAGAGGGAGATGCCGGCCACCTTGGCCGAGACGATGTCAATTGCTGACAGCTATGCACTCGGTGATCCGACACAGCCCTTGCTGACCCAGGTTGATGTGGGCAGGAGGTATCCTGCTCAAGACCGAGATAGATCGAGCCGGCGTAGCGATCGCCCGGACAACCGAAACAAGAGAAGAGACGACCGACCGGATTACCGGTACGGGTCGGACCAGGTCGCAGCTGTCGATCAAGATCAAGCGGGTGCCGGCAGCAGCCAGCGCCAGAAGAATGAGGGTCCCTCTTGGGGCCAGAACTCGGAAGGAAGGAAGCCATGGAATGGAGAGAGGAAGCCGTGGAACGGCGAGAGAAAGCCGTGGAACGGCGAAAGGAAGCCATGGAATGGCAACAAAAACAGTTGGATGATCAGGAAAGGTACATCTACGAGAAGATGCTGGATGGCCCTTGCTGCTTTCACACCCGACACCCCAGCAAACCGGCGCAACACTCGACTCGCGACTGTGACCGGCACAAGAATCAGCCAGCAGCTACTGGTCCGACATCGAGACCCGCACCTCTGACAGGTGCAAATGCTCAACCCCTGAATGCACAGCCGAGACAGGAGGACGTCAACCAGGTAGCAAACAACAACAACAACAATTACAACGGCAATGCTGGCCCGAGTAGGCAGAATCAGTACCGAGAGCCTCACCAGAGTTACATGGTCTTTGTGACCGAACCCAATGACAAACAGAGTCAGCACAGGCGTGCGATGGAGGTAAATGCTGTTATGCCGGCGGTGCCGAAATTCATGTACTGGTCCGAGGATCAGATCAGTTGGAGTGTCAAGGACCATCCCAAGGTCATGCCGAATCCCGGAGGTTATGCTCTGGTTGTGGATCCGACATTCGTCGGACCAAGCATTAATGTCAGGTTCACCCGGGTCCTTGTGGACAACGGGAGCAGCATCAATATTATGTACCGAGATACCATGGTTAAGCTCGGTATAACCGAAAACATGATGCAGCCAAGCAGAACTACCTTTCATGGTATTGTGCCTGGTGTCTCGCATGCACCTATGGGCACCGTGTGGGTCGACGTTGCCTTCGGCGACAAAAGCAATAGCAGAACCGAGAGTCTGCTGTTCGAGGTTGTGGACCTCGAAAGCCCGTATCATGCCTTACTCGGTAGGCCAGCACTCGCCAAGTTCATGGCGTCCACTCATGTGGCCTACCTGAAGATGAAGATGCCGGGTCCGAATGGTGTCATCACTATCTCGGGTGATTACAAGCGTTCGATGGAGTGTGCCTCTGCCGGATCACTGCTGGCCGAGTCACTTGTGATTGCAGCCGAGAAGAAGAGAATCCATGAGGTGGTAGCTCTGGCCCAATCTGCTCAACTCGGTATACCGAGTCCGGCCAACCCGCAGCAGACTGCAACCTTCCAGGCAGCGAAGGAGTCCAAGAAAGTGGGCATAGACGAGTCTAACCCGGACCACACCGTCATCATCGGTGCCGGGCTGGACAGCAAATAGGAAAGCGAGCTCATCCACTTCCTCCGTGAGAATCGGGATATCTTCGCATGGTCCAGTCAGGACTTGCTGGGTGTTCCGAGGGAGTTGGCTGAGCACTCTCTGCATGTCAGGCCAGATGCTAGGCCTGTGAAGCAACCGACACGGCGTCTTGCCGAAGGAAGAAGGAAGGCTGTGGGTGACGAGTTAGCCAAGTTACTTGCATCAAATGCTGTAGTAGAAGTGAAGTACCCGGACTGGTTGGCTAACCCGGTCCTGGTAGAGAAGAAGAAAGAAGAACCGGATGCTGCCACTGTCTGGCGCATGTGTGTCGACTATACACACCTGAACAAGGCATGTCCTAAAGATCCATTCCCGCTGCCTCGGATCGATCAGGTGATCGACTCCACGGCCGGGTGTGAGCTGTTATCATTTGTAGATGCGTACTCTGGTTTTCACCAGATACCACTCAATCCCGATGATCAAATAAAGACTGCTTTTATCACCCCGTACGGGGCTTATTGCTATCGTGTCATGTGTTTCGGTTTGAGAAATGCTGGTGCCACTTATCAGCGCTGTATGCAAAAATGCTTGCATGACCAGATAGGTAAAAATGTGCAGGTGTATGTCGATGACATAGTTATTAAAACTAAAGAAAAACACACTTTGCTGGATGATCTCAAAGAGACATTTGCTAACCTAAGAAAATTCCGACTTAAACTTAATCCGGATAAGTGTACATTCGGTGTACCAGCAGGAAAGTTACTCGGTTTCCTCGTATCTAGCCGAGGTATTGAGGCAAACCCGACTAAGATCCGGGCGATAGAAAATATGAAGTTGCCGAGATGTCTCCGAGATGTCCAGAAATTCACCGGATGTCTGGCGTCTCTGAGCCGTTTCCTAGGTCGGTTGGGAGAAAAGGCCTTGCCCTTATACCAACTGATGAAAAAATCGGACAGGTTTAGCTGGACTCCGCAAGCAGATGCGGCGTTTCATGAGTTGAAAGTAATGTTGGCAACTGCACCGATATTGGCTTCACCTTTACCGAGTGAGCCCATGCTGCTCTACATTGCGGCCACTAACCGGGTTGTTAGTGTCGTAGTGGTGGTAGAGCGAGAAGAAGAAGGAGCTACCGTGCAGAGGCCGGTATATTATTTGAGTGAGGTGCTCTCCGCATCGAAACAAAACTACCCTCACTATCAAAAAATGACTTATGGTGTCTACATGGCAGCCAAAAAGCTAAAACATTACTTCCAGGAGCATCCCATAACTGTTGTAAGTGCGGCTCCGGTGTCGGAAATCATAGGCAACAAAGATGCCAGTGGCCGAATCGCCAAGTGGGCTATTGAGCTTGCGGCTTATGCGCCGCAGTACGCAAGGAGAGATACCATTAAATCTCAAGCGGTGGCCGAGTTCCTTGTGGACTGGGCCGAGATGGAATATGAGCCGTCCTTGCCGGACTCCAACTACTGGAGAATGCATTTTGACGGGTCCAAAGTAAAGGATGGCCTGGGAGCTGGTGTAGTTCTCACCTCGCCAAAGCGGGATCAGTTGAAATATGTGTTGCAAGTCCATTTCGCAGCATCAAACAATGTCGCCGAGTATGAAGCGCTGATTCATGGACTCAAAGTGGCCAAGGAAATTGGAATCCGCCGGATCATCTGCTATGGTGACTCGGACCTGGTGATTCAGCAAACATCAGGCAACTGGGATGCCCTAGATGCCAACATGGCGGCATACCGGTTCCATGTCCAGAAAGTTTCGGGATTCTTTGATGGGTGCGAGTTCACGCACATTCGGCGGACAGATAATGAGAGTGCAGACATGTTGTCCAAGATTGGGTCATATCGGCAAGCCATTCCACCCGGAGTGTCACTGGAGCATCTTCACAAGCCATCAATCAAGCCTTCACCCGAGTCAGACTCAATATTCATCCCGGGGAATCCAGAGCTCGGTATCATCCCCATGGATGTAGATGTCGGAAGCAAGTTGCGGAACTCGGGGACTGCTGCGCAGGACCCGGGGACTTCCATGGATATTGATTATATTCAGCAAGACTCGGCGGTTACGCTGGAGAATTGGGAAGCTGCTTGGCGAAACTCGGGGACTCCTTGGGAGGACTCGGGGGCTCACCAGCCTACGTCGGCTGTGGTGATGTCGGTTGATGTGATGGAAATTGACGAGCCTGTACTCGGCACTCGCCCGATACCGGCATGGGCGCAGCCCATCATGACCTTCATGTTGGATGGCACTCTACCGAGTGATGAGGTCTCGGCCAGACAAATCCAAAGGCGATCCAAATCCTTCACAATCATCAATCAAGAGCTGTACAAGAGAAGTGTGACCACTGTGCTTCAGCGCTGTGTTGAGCCAGAAGAGGGAGAAAGAATCCTCCGAGATATTCACCAGGGGGAGTGCGGTCATCACGCCTCTTCCCGAGCTATAGTGGCTAAAGCATTCCGATATGGATTCTACTGGCCCAGCGCTTTGCAACAAGCAGAAGATATTGTCCGGAAATGTGAAGGATGTCAGAGATTTGCTCACAAGATTCATATGCCGGCATCAGCTCTTAAGACTATTCCTATCACTTGGCCATTTGCTGTATGGTGTCTGGATATGGTGGGACCATTTAAACCAGCCCGAGGTAACATGACTCATATCCTGGTGATGGTGGACAAATTCACCAAGTGGATCGAGGTAAAGCCAATCAGAAAGTGCGATGGCCGCACAGCCGTGTCATTCCTAAAGGATATTATCCTAAGGTATGGGCACCCGCACAGCATTATCACGGATAATGGCACCAATTTCGCCGAGGGAGCCTTTGCTCGGTTTTGCCAGGAAAAAAGGATCCGGCTAGACCTGGCCTCGGTTGCGCATCCGCAGTCCAATGGACAAGTGGAAAGATCAAATGCCTTAATCTTATCCGGCATCAAACCCCGGTTGATTGAGCCACTGTTGCGTGCTCCGGGTTGTTGGCTGGATGAGATTCTGGCAGTACTGTGGAGTCTGAGGACCACGCCGAATCGCTCCACTGGCTATACGCCATTCTTCCTGGTTTATGGAGCAGAGGCAGTTCTGCCAACCGACATAGAGCATGACTCGCCAAGAGTTGCTTTATATACCGAGTCAGAGGCAAAGGAAGCCCGAGAAAATGATGTTGATCTGCTCGAGGAAGCAAGAGAATTGGCATTGTCCAAGTCGGCAATATATCAGCAAAATCTCCGACGTTATCATAACCGGAAAGTGAATCCTCGCAAATTCCGAGAAGGAGACTTGGTGCTCAGGCTGGTACAGCGCACCGCCGGAATGCACAAACTCTCACCTCCTTGGGAAGGGCCATTTATTGTGAGCAAAGCTTTGAACAACGATGCATATTATCTTATTGATGCCCAGGCACAGGTGAAGAACCGAATGGATAGATCCGGAGAGGAAACCAAGCGACCTTGGAATGTAGCTCTTCTTCGCCCATTTTACTCTTAAGGACTCACTGTATGTATCTCAAAGCTTTGAAATGAAATGTCGGCACTCCGAGATGAAACTCGGGGACTGCCTTGCTATGAATCTGATGTCGTATGCTTGTTTTTATCTGTTTCCTTTATATCGGGTGGCTCCAAAAATCGTGCCTCCAGGTTTGCAAGTATTGTATGCTATGTTTTTGTGATTTTGTGACCCGAATGCCAAGAAACCCATCGAGGTAGGCAAGGGCTGAGATTGCAAGGGATAGTAGACAAGAAAACAGACCCGGGGACTCGGTCCAGGGGCGATTCGGTTTTTCTTTCTGTTTTAGGTCGGATGGCTCTAGACCATGTTTCAAAGTTTTGAGTATTGTATGCTATGTAATTGTGATTTTGTGACCCGAATGCCAAGAAACCCATCGAGGTAGGCAAGGGCTGAGATTGCAAGAAGTAGTACACAAGAAAACAAACTCGGGGACTCGGCCCAAGTGCGATTCGACACAGGTTGTTTCGTTCCTAGTTTTTATGTCGGATGATTACGAGCTTTGACTCAAAGTTCATTAGTATTGTATGCCGTATCTCGGTAATCTTGTGACTCGACTGCCAAGAAACCCATCGAGGTAGGCAAGAGCAAGGGTTGCTACGTATGGTAAACAGGAAAACGAGCTCGGGGACTCGGTTCAGAATGATTCGGCATACTAAATAAAACATGCTAAAAATGTGCAAAGTAAACGAACCAAGTACCAAGCATGAAAAGCTAAAGGTTTATGTTACAATTGCACCCGGCATTCCGGGGATTTGACGATTTGAGTTTTTTGTAAGTCTAGGCAGAGCAGGATCCTAGCTACTTGGAGCAGAGGCAGCGGCATCGGTCTTGGCCGATTCCGAGGTCAGGGTCTCGGCGCTATCCTTGGTCGCAGCGGCCGAGGTGGTGCCTGTGGCTGTGTCGGGAGGAGTATCGGCTTGGATTTCTTCATCGACGGGCTCCTCATTTTCTTCTTCGCCTTCGCCGTCGGTCTCCATTTCTTCCGAGTGGGGAACCCGATCACCCGGGACAAAGCTGTGTACTGGAGCATACTGGATGAGCGAGTGAGCCAACTCTTGGCGGCGCTGGATGTGCTCCGGGTCAGAGAGCCACCTGGACCCGTCCCGCACTGTCTTCAGCATGTCGAGGTCAAGCTCCTCGTACCAAGATAGCACATATGTTAGCGCTTCATCCGCTCCGACTCGGGCGGCGGACGATCGCCAATCGTCGAGTCTGTCCTCGGAGGCCAACAGGCATGTGGCCAGTTCATCCACAACCAAAGGGGCCTCACACCCGGGCCAGAGAACGTTGTAAGCTCGGATGGCAGCGGTGAGGAGGTTCATCCCGATTAACCTCATTGGGACCAAGCGAGCCTTCAGAGCCACCAAGTGGGCATCCATATCCCACTCGGATGAGATCGGGCCACCTAGGATTTTCTCGAACCGGTGCTCTGCAGCGCTCTTGTCCGCAGCAGCTTTGGTGTGGGGGAAGCGCTCTGAATAGGGAATGGCTAACGCCGAGATAAGTTACACAAGGGTGAAGATGAAAGGTTGAATGAAGACTAAAGGGGAAGGAGCTTACTGTCCATCTCGGAGTTGATTTTGGAGATATCCACCAGCCACTGCGCAATCTTGGCTTTCAAATCTCGGAGCTCGCTCGCAGCCGAGGTTACCTCTAATTTGGACTCTGCAAGGGATGCCTTGAGCTTCCGAGTCTCCTCTTCTCGGAGCTGCTTCTCGGCAGCGGCAGTCTTTTCTGATTCGGCGGCTTGATCCCGAGTTTTCTCCAGCTCGGCCTTTAGCCGGGATATCTCCTCCTGCTCCTTCTTCAGCTCGGCCTAGTGCGCAAGCTCGCGCTCCTCATGTGCGGCTACGCCGAAGTAACTGATGTCAGAAGAAGAGAATTGATGCAAGTGCAAATTCGAAGACAAAAATATGGCTTACACTCGATTTCCGAGATCCGTTTCTCCAAGCTTTCGGCCTTGAGCGCCGAGTCCGCTACCTGGTCCAACTTGGCCCGGAGCAGCTTGAACTTATCAGAGAGCACCTTATGCTCCAGCAGCAGCTTGCGGTGCAGTTGTGTGCGCTTGGTCATGCAAGCCTGAAAAGAAGAAAAGTCAGTATTATTGATGAAGATTCAGGCCGAGTTACCCTCACTCAACCGAGTCATCTTTACTCGGCCGAGTTTCAGTCACTCGACCCGAATCTCGGGGACTGGGAAAGGATAGTATATACATTTAACAAGTAAACCGAGTTATATTTACTCGGCACAACTTACCGCAGCTGCTTGGTCGGCTGCAAGAAGTGCGGTTTTGGCTGCAGCCATCTTTTGGGCCACCAGACTCGGCCCCGCCGGGTGTTCCGAGACAATCTGGCCTGCTGGTGCCTTTGAGCTCACTTCGCTCAAGTCGGCGGCATTCCAGTCCATATGATAGTGCTCGAGGGAGCCCAGACTTTTCCCGCTAAGTGTTCGTAGTGGCGCGAATCCCCAGCTGGTGGTCTGGATGCTGCCGGATGTCGCTGCTCCGGTGCTTAGTGGCACAATCAGTTGTCGTTCCGGGTTTGCCGACACTGATGTCGCCGGAGCCTTTTCTGCCGATACCCCAGTGGCTGGAGCTGGGGCCTTAGGGGGTGTTTGTTTGGGCTTTGGCTTTGGCTTTTGGCCAAAGGCCAAAAGCCAAAAAGCACCTAAATAGGTGCTTTTTTGGCTTTTGAGTTTTGGAAGCCAAAAGCTTTAATCCAACATGAGTGGCCCGCTGGACCCGACCCGAGTCAGCACCGTCGAGTTGGTTGTGGCTGCGGCTGCGGCTGTGCCGGTGGCGGTGTTGGCTTGGCCGTGGATGTCGATTTGGATTTTGAGGGCGAGGGCTGCGACTTGTGTTTTGGCGGCTGCGGTGCTGCTGGAGCTGCTTTTTGCTTCTTCTTCTGGTGCTGCTGTGATGGATGTGGCGGAGCTTGTTGCTGCTGAGGTTGCTGTTGTTGTTGTTGTTGTTGTTGTTGTTGTTGCGGCCGAGTCTGCTGCTCTGGCTGCTGCTGCTCTGGCTGCTGCTGTGGACTCGGCTGTGCCGAGTCCTCTTGGGTCTCGGGAGCCGAAGAGCTGGCCCCGAGATAAATTACTTCAGGCGCTGCAGTTGCGGCCCCGGCCGATTCTTCAGTTCCGGCTCCGGATCCTGGAGCCGAGATGTCCGCAACCGAACTCATTCTCATTGGACTCGGGACCCGAGTATCGTCGGGCCGAGGTGGCGTCGGTGTCCTTGGTGGGATCCGGTCGGTAGACCCAGTAGCGGGGGCTTTCGTCTTCAGAGGAGCCGCGCTGGAAAATCAAGACAGCAATGTATGTTGTCAAAAGGATGAGTACAGAAAGAGCAAGTTCAGTCAAATGCACGAAGTATATGTCGGCAAGAGGGGATCTTACCCCTTAGTGACGGGGCGCTGGCGCTTCGCCGCCACCTTAACGCGTTGTTTCTTGGGCACGGGACCAGAGGTCCCGGAGGTTCCGGCGTCTGTGGGTGCGGCCGCGGCTGCTGGACGTTTCCGAGCCACGCCCTTGGGTCCTGTGGTGAGCGGCGCCACCTCGACCACCTCGTCCGAGTCAGCTGAGTTCGGAGACAGCGGATATGAATATGAAATGGGGAGAGGATCATACACCTCTGAAACCCGACAAGCGTCGCCTTCATCTTCAGACCAATTTCGGATGGAGGAAGCGCGAGTCTTACCCGTGGCAGAGAGTAGGCTGGCGTCCGGGATGGGCATGTTGTCCTCGTCATCCGGGTCTTCCGAGTCGGCCTCGACCCGGTCTCGACCCCAGTTGGCAGAGGGGTTTTTTCCGTCCTCCGTCCACTGACGATCGAATCTCTGAGAAAAGAAAGCAGGAAATGATTAATACCAAGTACAAAGTTGTACCAACATAAGAGTTTATGTCGGTGAAAACGTTATGTCGGCAGAGGTGCTTACGTGTGGTGGTAGGTTGTTCCGGTTGTGGGGTTCTTTGCCCCATTCCCATGTCTCCGGCATCTTGGTCCGGGCTATGGCTTTGATGCGCCGCCGAATCTGGGCATTATCCAGCTCGACGGTGCTGACTCGGGTCGGGTCCAGCGGGCCACTCATGTGGCAGATCTTGTGGACTCGGCGCTGGAGGGGCAGAACTCGGCGGCTGATGAAAGTTGCAAGTAGGTCATCTGCAGTTAATCCCTCTTCTCGGAGCTGCTCGACGACCTGGTGGATGTGGTTGACCACCAAGTTTGTATCCGTTGGGTGGTACCCCCAGTTGAGTTGAGCAGTTGGGGGGCCGATGGAGAAACTCGGCAGGTTGATCAGGTCCACCTCGGTGGAGTTCTTCACGTAGAAGAAGGAGTGTTGCCATTTCCGGCATGACTCCAAACCGAGAATCCGGGGAAAGATGGAGCCGCGCCGAGGATTGATGGTGGCGGCTCCGCATTGTGTCATCACCTTGGGCGCGTCCGGATTTTCGGGATTCGGAATGACCTGCTTCCGGAATCCGAAGTACTTGGACCAGGCCTCAACAGTTGGCCAGAGACCGAGGTAGCCCTCCATGAAGGAGACGAAGGCGGAGAGCGTGGTGAAGGCGTTTGCCGGGAGTTGGTGCGGTTGGAGACCGAATTTGTTGAGAAAGTGCCGGAAGAAAGCGCTGGCGGGTAGGCCGAATCCTCGCTCGAAGTGCGTGATGAAGACGACGTACTCGCCTTCTTGCAAATCCGGGGTCATCTCTGGACCCGGAACCCGGCACGCTATCTCAGCAGGGATCCGCCGGGTCCGAATCAACCAATCTATGTCGGCTTGGCGGACATAGGAGCCCTCCCAGGCAGCCCGGATGGATTCCTCGGCTACTCCCTCTTCAACCACCTCTGCCACCTCGAGGCCGGGGTTGTTCGACATGTCGGGGAAGAGTTTTGGAGAGCTACAAAAGGAGTCACGGCATCAAGATCAAAATCATCACAGTAAAAAGAAAAAGAAAAAACTAGAAGCAAACGGGGAAGATTATGAGTGTTTGCATCTAACTTAGATGCCGAAGAGCTAATGAGCAAGGAGGAAGGGAAGAAACGGTTCTACGGTGGCTAATCCACCGGCGGCAAACCGCATCTGCGACTGCAAGTTCACCGGCGGTGCCGGATACATCGCCGCGGTGATGAACTCGAGGAAGAACAAGAACTTCCGTGGATTCAAAACCTTAATGTGCAAAAGAGAAGAAGAGAAGGGAATCCTACCGCGGTGTCGCGGTGTACGGCGGTGGCGCTGTGCGTCGGCGGCGCTAGCGTCCGGTGGCTCGTCGGCACGCGCAGTCCGTGCGTGCAAGCGGCGGCGGTGCTGTGCGCGGTGGCGTGCGGCGTTGCTTGGGCTCTGCGCGCTGGTGAAGAAGACGAGGGCAAGAGAGAGATGATGCGGAGGGGAAGACTGGTGCCCCCTCCCTGGTATTTAAGGGCGATTTGAGGAGATCGTGGGCGCGCGATCTGCTGCGCACGATCCCGTAACGGACGGGAAGTTATGGCCCCACGATCTCCTCCACGATTTCCTCCGCGGCTTAACTGCCGCCCGATCGGCCACACGAAAGGCCACAGAGAGGCAACGGTTATAGCGCCGCACATTTGATCGGGCAGGACCCGAGGAGACGCGGGCGGTGCGGTCAAGGCTGCACTTGAGTGCTGTCGTGCGCACAGTTGCCGAAGCGACCGGCGTGACGCAAGTGGCGTGCGTGCCAGTGGCACGTCCATCCGGGCGCAAAAGTCGAGGCGTTGGGCAGAGATGCTCTGCCACGTAGAGGAACCAGTGACTCGGAAGAATTGTGGGTTCTTCCGGTATTTCGGAACGAGCCGACATCAAAGTCAAATATCACAAAGAAAGGCAAAAGCTGCTTTCCGACATATAAATTGTTTACCGACGTATGTTATGTCGGAGATCAACTTAAGAACGCTGGTTTTTCGGGTAAACCTGCCGTGGTCCTCCATCCGAGGCTGCAGGACCGCGCCAGCTTCGGGGACTAATGTCGGGGGGAAGCCCCCGAGTGGGGTCAATATGGTAAAATAAGGTTGACTCGGAGTTGACCGAGTCAATGGAAACCGACATATCATACTGGCTTATCCGGATTCGTCCGAGTCAGGTCAAACCGACATAGCCTTATGTCGGATCATGCTTATTATATGTCGGACTATCCTTTGTTGTTCTTATGTGCAGGAGGGAGTAAACCGAGTTATCAGCTAGGGCACACTTATGTCTGTTGAAGGTCATCTCGGACGGTGGTCCAAGCTCCTTGAGACACGGAGCGAAACAAGGGCGGCGGCGTGATGCAAGTGGACGGCGTGCCAAGCCTCGGGCATGCCTCTGACGCGTGCGGCGCGGCACAGTGGCGCTAGGCCTAGGCTTGGGCGTGCTGTCTGGTGCAGCGGCGACCGTGGCGACCAGCGCTGCCACGGTCTGGGCATGGTGCGGCGGTGCCCGTGCCGGCCGGAGACCAAGGAGTATGGCGCCAGTAGCAATGTTTTACACTGTAACTCTGGGTTTCCCTATATAAGGGGTACCAAGGGCTCCTCTTACAGGGACGATTCCCAGACGCTAGGCAGAGACGCTGAGCAAATACTTAGCAGCTCCTGGAGCTAGAGGAGAGCCAGAGAGCTATTCTCAGACTCGGTAGAGGCTTAGATCTTGCCGCTCTTTGCATACAGCTCAAGGAGCAAGCTTGTAACTAGTTGTAAACCACATATAAATCAAGCGGCAAGCAGGAGTAGGGGTGTTATCTCCTCACGAGAGCCCCGAACCTGGGTAAATCGCGTGTGTGTGAGTGTGAGCATGTGTGTGTTCGTGTCTGTACGCCGTGCGTGCAAGCCCTCCCCGGTACCTCCAGCGTCCAATCGGCCCCACATCAAGCCTATATGGCATCTGCCGTGACACCACCACGACAAATTGCAATTTTTTTTAAATTTGGGATGTTACAGCTAGTTTCTCTACTGTGAAGTCATTGACGAAAGCATGCATATCACAAAACTATTTTATTTCTATCAAAAAAAATCTCTAGCACATGATTAATCCCTGCTTCCCTCTGCGTAGGGCCTTTCTTTTACTTTTATGTTGAGTTAGTCTTCCTCTTCCTTCTTTACCCCCTCAAGCAAACACTTGGTGTCAACTTCGGTTCAAGTTTTACTTCATGTTATCTTTATGTCTAACTGTGAAAGCTTTGTATTGACTTTATCTTGAGATAAATATGTTGCAAGTTGAAGCTTTTGCTGAAAACTTAAATCTTCCTTTGTGTTGGCCAAACTCCTTTGTTGGAATAATATTGCTTTGTGAGATATCAATCATTGTCAAGTGTTATACTTTTAAATCTCCAAAGTACTCTTTTCTAGTTAATTCTTGTTTAGATGTTACACCTGGTTAATCATTGTTTGTTTCATTCAATAAAACTTTGTCTTGGATCAATGCATTCAGTTCATATGCTTTACATGATTATTTGATCAAGATTGTAATGGCAGCATGTCACTTCAAAAATTATTCAGTTATCGAGCAAGAATTAAACTTGGGGATGCTGATACGTCTCCGACGTATCTATAATTTTTGATGTTCCATGCTTGATTATATATCAGTGCCACATGTTTTTATAATGTTTTTATATCATTTTGGCATGATTTATGGAACTAACCTATTAACAAGATGCCCAGTGCCAGTTCCTGTTTTCTGCTGTCTTTTTGTTTCAGAAAAGTTGTTCTGTGAAGTTTCTCGGAATGCGCTGAAAATTTACGGGAATTATTTCCAAGCAGAAACAAGTCCGGAGCCAGGAGGGCGCCCGAAGGGGAGGTACCCAGCCTCCAGACGCCCCCAGGTGCGACCCACCCCTTGGTCGTGCCTGGGTCCCACCTGGTCGCCTCCGGCACCGTCTCGAGTTGCCCCTTCGCCTATAAAATCGTCTTCGACCCGAAAACCCTAAGTACCCGATCATATTTTCCAGAAGACGTCTGAGGCCGCCGCCATCGCCAACCCTAGTTCGGGAGGGTTCTGCAGCTCTTCCCGGCACCCTGCCGGAGAGGGGAATCGACACCGGAGGCTTCTACATCACCATGCCTGCCTCCGGAGTGATGCGTGAGTAGTCCACCACGGGACTACGGGTCCATAGCAGTAGCTAGATGGTTGTCTATCCTCCTTGTACTCCATTGCTTAGATCTTGGGAGCTGCCTATCATGATCAAGATCATATTATCTGTAACTGCTACATGATTGTGTTTGCATGGATCCGATGGATTGTGGAAATCATTACTTTTGTTCATCTATGTGTTATGTTTTATCTATGATCTTGCATGCTCTCCGATGCTAGTGGATGCTTTGACCAAGTAATTATTAGTGTTGTATGACATAGTATTATGCTAGATAGTGGGTCCATGCCTCTTTTTGTCTGAGCTCGGGTTGACAGAAACGATCAAGACTAAAGATGTGTTGTTGCCACTAGGGAGAAAACAGCGGTGTGATTTCCTTGTGTTATTTACATTGCTTACATTATGCACTTTGCTTATTGCAATGATCTGTTGCTTGCAACTTAATACTTCTGGGTGACATGCTGGATAGCAATCCCGGGGTGGATTATTAGTCATAGATGCGGTTGGATGACGGTCTATGTATTTTGACGTAGTGTCCATATTATATGAAACGGTGAACTATATTGTTTTATGATAGCATTGTCGTGCGCCCACAATTCTGTCAATTGCCATGCTGTAATTTGTTTACCCATCATGTATATCTTCTGGAGAGACACCACTAGTGAACTGTGGACCCCGGTCCTATTTTCCTACATTGTTTATAACCGTTTTAATAGCTTTTCATCATCATTTGCTCGCTGGTCATATTTCACTCTCTTCATATTTTACATATGCACATTAAATTATTTGTGTTCGGCAAGCCGGAGAGATTGACAACCTCTCTGTTTCGTCGGGGCAAAGTAGTTTGTTTGTGATTGTGTGCAGGTCCACGTCAACACGCCAAGAAGACTTCTCAAACTACTAAGTCTCCCACCAACAACTCTTTTTCTGGCACCGTTGACACCTAGCAAGGCCTTCTCCAAGTCCTACTGGTTCGATAATCAAGGGAAACTGCTGCTTTGCTGCATCATACCTTCCTCTTGGGGTTCTCCAGCGAACGTGTGATCCACGTCATCACTAGCTCTAACCCATGTTGTGAGCATGCTAACCTTGTTGAAGAGAACGCTCTATTGAAGGCCCAACTTGAAAAAGGGCTAGCCACATGCATACAAGGTGAGAAGAATCTCATTGACCTTTAGTAATCAAAAGGATAATGTTGGGAAGGAAGGTATTGGTTTTACTTCTGAGCCCAAGAAGAAGAACACGTCTAAGAAGAAGAGCAATATGCCTACTCCTCCCTCAAAATCTAAGGCCATCATTTTTGTGAAAGAGGGGGAGATGGCTACCGCCAAAGTGGTCGTGGGTGTGGAGTCCTCCGGAACCGCCTCACAACCTTTGGACGTAGAGACCGTTGGTACTATTGCTCCTAGTTCACGTAATATGACACCCCGTGGATCTCATAATAATTTTGCCGGCAAATATAACCCATCTTATGTTCTCATGAAAGCTAGAGATGGACATGTTTATGCTAAGTATGTTGGTACTTCATATGGTGATGATTATAATTGGGCCATTTGGGCCCCTAAAGTTCTTGTTGCTAACAAAAGAGGACCCATTGAAAAATGGGGACCTAAAAACAAGATATGATCTCTTGTAGGGGAATGCTTCCGGGACTCGCAAATGGACCGTGGGTAGTGGAACATCCTATCATATGACCGGAAGCAAGGACATGGTGGAAGAATTGAAATCTCCTCTACCCAAAGCTTCCATTGTCCGAATTGGAGATAATTCCATTCTTGATGTATTGGGACGTGTCAAGGTGGTCATTTCTCGTGATACTTCAATCGAGAATGTCCTTCTTGTCAAGTCTCTTGGGTTCAATTTACTTTCCGTGTATGAGCTTTCTACCGTTGGCATTGCTACCTATTTTGATAAGTTTAGAGTGATCGCCGTTTGGGAGAAATCTCTTAAAGTAGCCTTTGTTGGGCATGTCGAGAATCGCATGTATGTAATGGATTTGTCAAATGAAGCCACTACGGCCGCGACATGCCTAATGGCTAAAGTTGAGGTGGGTTGGCTTTGGCATCGCCGACTAGCCCACACCAATATGAGAACTCTTTCCAAGCTTCAAAGCGGCGGTCATGTTCTTGGACTAACCAATACTAAGTTTTCCAAAGACCGTGTGTGTAGCTCATGCGTTCTCAGAAAGCAACATGGAAATCCCCACCACGCGAAGACTATTATCAACACCAAGAAGATCCTCGAGCTTATTCAGACCTCTTTGGTCCTTTATCATATGATAGTCTTGTGGCGGAAGGAGAAGGACAATGCCCCACTCATGTGGAGCCATCACCAATCCCAAATGATCATTATGCTCCTCCGGAAGCTAACCAAGAACAAGCTCCAAGCCCAAGTGTCGTGGGATTATCACGACAGATGCTACACGGGGTAGCTTACGAGAGGTGGATTAGGCGGCGTAGGAGATTCCGGGAGCGAGATTGGCAAACACGGAGTTTACCCAGGTTCACGTCCCCGCGGTGGAGGATCGCTACGTCCTGCTATAAGTCACCGCAAGATAATAATTGTGTTTACATGGTGGCCGCCGGTGGCGGGTATTGTCTAGCCTGTTGCCTGTCCCCCTATTCGGGTGCCCCTGCCTGTCTTTATATAGGTAGCCAGGTAGGGTTTACAAGGGTTCTAGTTAATTACGTATTGGGCCTAGCTGGGCCACCTCCATAATGGCCCACGTCGTACCTCCATGAGAATACCCGGAGGCCATATCCTCGTCAGTAGCCCCCGAGCCTTCGGGTGATTCGAAGAATCGCGTGGAGGGTCTCATGTGTCTTGTGGCCGACGGTAACATTGTCTTTCTGGAACGTGGAGTCTGTGCCGGTTCATCACGCGGAGGATGGCGAGTCGTAGTAGAAGCTGCCGAAGTTGAAGTAGATGATGCCGAAGTTGTAGTAGAGGATGCCAAAGTCGAAGTAGATGATTGATGACCCACAAGTGTAGGGGATCGCAACAGTCTTCGTGGGTAGTTTGACCCTAATTTATTGATTCGACACAAGGGGAGCCAAAGAATATTTATAAGCCTTAGCAGTTGAGTTGTCAATTCAACCACACCTGAAAAGTGTCAGAGAACTATCCCAGGAACTGGGTGTGTCTCACAAGGATCGAGTAAGGGGCTAAACACGGAATCAAACAACCCTCAACGTGCCTCGGCGACGGTGCTTGTCGAGCTCGCTGTGGGACAGCACTGCAGAGATGAACGCACGGTATTATCCAGGTTCAGGGCCCTCTAGGTGAGGTAAAACCCCTACGTCCTGCTTCTGGTGTATTGCACAGGCTTGGAGAGGTTTTAGTACAGAGCGAGCTTGGCGAGCTCAAGGTGGCTACAATGGCTAACCCTAGAACTCAGAACTTCCAACCAAGAGTCCAACAAAGACTGAACCCTTTGCCCGAACATGCTCCCCCTCCTTTTATAGGTGTCTCGGACCTCTTCCCCCAAATATCTTGGTGGGAAGGGTTACCACATGGCGACGAAGGAGGAGGACAGGTGCACAATAAGGTGGAGTCCATGGACGCGGTCCATGGCAGGGGCGGTGTCACCAAAGCTGGAAAAGCCACCGTCCAACCAGGACGGTGGGCTGGTGCTGCGGAGGTGGGATAGGTCCCACGGTGACGTCGCCCTTGGAGGGTAGCTGCAGACGGTTCCCTTATCACCAAAGTGGAAATCTTTGGGGCTCCTTTGCTTGGTGCAGCTTTGTTGACTCCTTTATACATAAGAACGGCAACTGTGGCGCTGCCGTCACCGCGCGCTGGCGCGGTTGTCACTCTGCGGAGGATGCAGAGCCCATGTGCGCTCTGCCGCGGAGGCAGAGCTAGCTTCGAGAGGAAGGAACCCCACGAGGCAGGAGGCCTCGCCGAGCCTTTCGACTTGGTCCTTAGCAGAATTTGCAGGTAGCATCCGCGATGCCCTCTCGAGGAGAGGTGGTCCCTCGCCGAGGAAAAACCCTCGGCGAGGAGGAGAGGTCCCTCCCGAGGAAAAACCTTCGCGAGGCTCGCCAGGCTTGGAGAGCCTGGTCCTTAGGGAAATCTTCTGAAGAATGTTATGGGCCCTGGCAGGCCGGCCCGTGGTACCCTGGTTTACACTTTGCCGACAGTAGCCCCCGGGCCCTCGATGGGCACGCCGAAGCCCACGGATGGAGGCGAAGCGTCGGGGGCCCAACTATGCCTGCCTAGGCCGTGACACGTGGGGCGCAGCGGTTGCGCCCGAGGCCACGATCTCCTCGGCTTCAACGGGCGACCCGGTGGGGCTCGCCACGTCCTCGGTAACTGGCTGATAAAGCCTGGGCGCGCAGACGGCGCCCATCACTTCTCCCATAACTCCTCCGCACACTTCCCCCAAACATCTCCTTCTTCCCAGAGCGCTCCACCTCCGAGGTCTTCTTCTCCTGCGACCATGGCGCCCAAGAAAGCAACCGCTGACCTGAAGGGCAAGGCCACGATGCAGGCCGGCAAGTCTGCGGTGGCGGCACGGGGTGCTGCACATGAGGGGGCGCTGCCGACGTCCGCGTCCACTTGGCGGTGATTGCAAAGGTGTGCCACCTGGCGGCCTCGAGCACCAACGAGCACGGCGCCACCGAAATGAGACCGGCCGGCAGCAGGCTTCCGAGGGGTACTACCCCATCTTCCTTCAGACTCTCTACGCCGGTCTTGTTCCTCCTTTCTCCGACTTCCTCCTGGGGATTTTGGAGGTGTACCAGATCCAACTCCTCCATCTTCATCCCAACTCCATCCTCATCCTCTCCATCTTCGCCTACCTCTGCGAGGCCTACATTGGCATCCATCCCTCGGTGGCGCTCTTCCGCAGCTTTTACTCCCTCCGGAACACCGCGCCGAACGAGCGGACTGGGTGCGTCTCATTCCGCATCGCCGCCGCCAGAAGCGAGAACTACATCCCCATCGCATGGAGCGGTGAGAACGCCATCACCAAGGTGACGAAGAAGGTGGAGGACTTCCGCAAGCGGTGGTTCTTCGTCAACACCAAGAGGACCAACCCTCTCCTGGAGGTGCCCGTGGCGCCCCCGAGGAAGTGGGCGCGCTGGGCGAGCGCAGGCTTCGAGGGCCCGAAGCTTGACGCGGTGTACGAGTGCATATGGAGGCTTCGCGAGGCCGGAGTCACCGGCCAGATGGTGGCGAAGGACTTCACGAGGCGCCGAATCGCCCCCCTCTAGTGGCATTCAAAGATGGTGTGGCAGTACACAGGCCGGGGGGACATGATGCGTCTGTGCTCGGACAACTTCACACCGGAGGTGCTGTACCAGGTCATGGGGATCCTCTTCGCCACGACGGACATCCCATCCCCCACCTGCGACAAAGTCGGACGCTCTTCAGCTTTGTTGAAGAGAGCGTGCGCGAGCACCGCAGGCGCCTGCCTGTCTTCGACGAATGGGGGATCGTGCCCGCAGGACACCGCGGGCCCCGCACCAACCCATGGGCGGCGGAGCCGGAGCATATGGATGAGTCACCGGAGCCGGACGAGGACGAAGACTCTGGCGAGGACGAGGCCTCGAGAGGCGCTGATCCCTCTGGAGAGGACGAGGCCTCAAGAGGCGTTGATCCCTCTGGCAAGGACGAGGCCTCGAGAGGCGCTGATCCCTCTGGCGAGGACGAGGCCTCAAGAGGCGCCGTCCCCTCGGGAGGCGATGCGGGCTCCTCAAGGAGCGCACCGGCTGGCGAGGACGAGGCCTCGAGAGGCGCTAACCCCTCGGGAGGCGACGCGGGCTCCCCAAGGAGCGCACCGGCTGGCGAGGACCTCCAGGTGATCTCCTCTAGCGACGACGAGGCCGCCTTCCGCGTGGCTCCCTCCCGACGCACCGCAGAGGAGGAGGAGAGTGGCAGCAGGGGAGGACGCTGCGAGCCCCGCTCCAAGGCCATCCACGACAGGAGAGCCGCAGCCGCGAGGGGCGCTCCTCGCGAGGAGGCAGGAGCGGCTCGAGAGGAGGCCAGAGCGAGCAACCCCCAGCCACCAAAGGCGAAGAAGAGGGTGTGGAGGATGGCCGACGAGTAAGTCCTGATTTCCCTTCTTTTCATTTAGCATTTTGCTTCTGAACACCCTCCTGAAGGATCTATGTTTGTCTTTCTTTCAGCAAGCCTGCAGCGCCGAAGAGGCGGCGGCTCCGCAAGCTTGGAGAGACCGCCAGCGTCACTGTGGAGACGCCTGCGGCTGACGAGCCGCAGCAGGTGGCTATTCCTCCCGCGGGTGAGCACCGCGCGGAGGAGGTGGTTGAAGAGGCGGCGCCGTCGCCAGCTCGGGCTGCCACTCCTCCCGCGGTTGAGCACCGCGCAGAGGAGGTGATCGAAGAGGTGGCGCCATCGCCAGCTCGGGCCGCCACTCCTCCCGTACAGCAGGAGGCGATGGAGGAGGAGAGGGTGGATGAAGAGATCATCATGGAGCCGCCTCCAGAGGAGGAGGAGGCTCCCACAAGAGGGGCTGATGCGCCCGAGGCCGTGGCGGACGCGGCCACCACGGAAGGGCGGGAAGCGCCCCTGAGGAGCAGGGGGTGAGGCGCCTCCGGAGCCCACAGACGCCGGAGCTAGGGGCGAGAGGACGCCCAGCCCCCGGAGGGCACCTGATGCGGGCGACGAAGGAAGCGCCCACACGAGCCCCCAGGCCGCGCTAGAAGCGGCTGTGAGCCCGAGGCAGGGTGCCTCGGGCGCCTCACCAAGGATCGAGGCCTCCGCACCCCGCAGCAGTGCGGGGACCTTGGCGCTACGGGAGCCGCGGCGCCAAGTGGTTCGCCGCCACACCGTCCTCAGCCAGGTGTGGCGGACACTTGATGAGCTGGAGGCACAGCTCGCCGAAGAGGAGCTCGCCAGGGCGGAGGAGCGGGCGAGACCTGACGAGGGCTGGGCCCTCCTCCGCGAGGGCGTGGAGAGCTGCCGCCGACAGGACGCGGCGGCCCTGGCGGCACGCCAAGAGGCCATGCGCTTCGCCGAAGAGACCCGCGACAGCGTGAAGCGGGAGGCGGCGGAGACCATGGAGCAGCTGGACGCCGCGCGGGAGGCGCTTGAGGCGGAAACTGCCTCCAAGCAACAGGAGATTGCGGCCGCGGAGCAAAAGTTCATCGCGGACTCCAAAGTCGTGGAGGCCAACTTGAAGGAGCTCCGCGAGAGGCTGGACGCCCGCGAGAAGCAGCAAGCGCAGCGCGAGGCAGAGCTCACGCGACGCGAGGGAGAGCTCTCCCCCCGTGAGTTGGAACTGCGCCGGCGCGAGGAGCAGGTCCAGCAACTTGAGGCGGACCAGGCCACCCGCGAGGAGCAGCTGAAGGCTCGCGAGGGCCGGGTGGCCAAGGACGAAGCCACTTACGCAGATTGCCTCAAGGCGGCCAACACCGACTTCGCGGCGAAGCAGAAGAAAATCCAGTAGGAGGCCGACGACAGGGTCAAGCTCATCCGCCTAGACCTCGCCAAGGACTATGATGAGAAGGCCAAGAAGCAGGAGGAGCGCTTCAAGGAGAAACGCGATGAGGTCCAAAACCGCGTCAAGGAGCTCGAGAACGAGGAGAAGAGGATGGCCTCCCGCCTTCAGAGCGCCAGGGAGGCCCAGGCTCGCGCGGAAAAGGAGGTTGCCGCCCTGAAAGAGGACCTGAGCGAGCTCCAGCAACAGGTGGGGGCCGGTTGTGAACCTCGTGAGCAGGCATGGAGCGACGCGGAGACCGGCCGAACCATGTCGCGCTAGCGCCAGTGCATGCTCCAAGACCTGGTGCTCCGTACGTGCGCCGTTGGGGACCGTCTGGGGACCGAGGTCCCCTCCTTGCCGCAGGGGGAGCGACGACNCAGGTGAGTACTCACGAAGTCAGCCAGAATCACACGACGCTAGCTACTGCCTTCACAGAAGTTGCTCAGTCAGAATATACTTAAGTATATATTTCGAAAATTTCTGTGGAACGAAATTGATCGTTGCTTATGTCCTGTGCGAAGAGTACAACTTCCAAACCAATATGTAGTTTCAAACCATTTGCAGTTAAAGTAGAACCAGCCGGATTTGGCAGTTGCCACCTCGCTTCTTGGGATCGCCACGCTGAATCTGCGGCGTCGTTTGCGTCCACCGAACATGCACCGGCCGTCCCAGATCCGGCCACCTAGTTGACCCATGGTGGTAGTGCCGCCCCAAGAGAGCTCTTCCTCTGTATTCTATTCAGCCCCAAATTTATTTCCTCTTCCGTAGAAGCTGTGCGAGTAATCCATTCCATTTGGAGGATACCAGTGATTTTCCACTTTTGTTTTTTACATGCTCTCAGTAGTCAATTGCAACTGCTTGTACAAGTGAACGGTTAAAAAGTTATATTCTTAGAATAGAAAATAAACAAGCATAGTGGCATTGAAAATTCAACCAAAGCAAAATTGGCATGTTTCAACTCGTGCACTAGACCTTCGCCTATATTGGTGAAACAACGCCGGAGCACAACCTTGAATGGTTGCAACCAAAGTCCAAGAAAACCTAGTGACATACTTTTGAAATTGGCGATAACTATTGATTAATTTGCAACGAGTTGATAGCATAAAACTACCACTTTCGGCTTAAGTTTCGAAAAACTATCACTTTACGTTTGAATCGCAAAAAACTATCATATTGGATTTCGTTTTTCGCAATAAGCACTAATCGCGGGTTTAGACCGAATTGACACCGAATCTGACTGGCGGAACTCACTCTCCGGGCTGACGTGGCGGTGCTAGACGGCTCATTTTGCTTGTAGGTCCTAAAGTTTTGAACACAAATTTCACACGGGTCCCTGACACCCTGCAGTTTTCAGAAAACCTCCTATTTATTTTTTGAAACCTTCATAACTTTTAATTACTAATTCTAATGAAAAAACTTTTAATATGAAAAGTGTTTAGAAATGCTTGAATATTTCAAATATAAACTTTTTCAAACAGGCATAACGGGAATACTAAAATAAAAAACGTTTTAAGATGAAAATGGCTCAGAAATGGGGATTTCGAATATAACGTTCAAATATTATAACTGTTAAATATAATTCTAGTGGAAAAACTGGAAGAGGAAAAGTGCTCAGAAACGAAAATATTTCAAAATAAACTTTTCAAACCTCCATAACTACAAATACTAATTCTAATGGAGAAAGTTTAATGTGAAAGTGCTAGAATGTTTGAATATTCAAATATAAATTTATTCACTATTCAGATATTAAAATATGCCAACAATTAAACTTACTTATATTAATAATGTTAAATTTGGAAACTCATAACTGTAATTACGTAACTCCAAATTACTATAATAATATATCTGAATTTTATTTCCAATGTAAATTTTACTATTTCAGAAAAATAAAATATGCAAACAATTAAACTTACTTATATTAATAATGTAAAATGGAAATTCATAAC